>JBCJKH010016457.1:0-47942 GCA_039877255.1 Loriculus beryllinus
TTTTTTTTTGGGTTTTTTTGGAAGCCTGTTTGAACTTCCCCTGGTTTTTTTTTTTTTTTTTTTTTTTTTTTTTTTACGTTAGTGGTCTTTCATTCAAGTTCTACAAATAGCTGAATTTGAAGCTGCCTCACTGAAATTACTGGTCAAATATTTGCTTAAAAAGCTTTAAACATGTGGACAGAAAATAACAAATATTAAGTCTTGTCACTAAAATCACCAGTTCTCTACAATATACAGAATGATTGTTTAAACTGTGATAAAATGTAGGTATTATGTGTGTTACACTCTTATTTTGCAGGGGAATACAAATTTCAAACTTTCATCTAATTAGGAATTTAGAGTCCTCCTGAACACTGAAGCTGAAAAACCTAAGGTATTGTAAATTTACTCCTTAAATTTCGTGGAGTTAAAAAATAAAGTAATTTGCAAGTTAGTTAAAATGGGATTTTGAAGCCCATTCTGCTTCATGTCTGTGTGTGTGCACCTGTTTAATCTCCACTATACCTATATTTGGTTATAAAGTCAGGGCATAAATGATACATGGTTAGCTGTGTCATTTTTCAAAGGAGCAGGCAATGTGGTTTAATGTATGGTTCTCTCTTTTTTTAGGTTTCTAAAGCAATTGCTCTGAGATTAGAAACGCATTTACATTAACCTTCCTATTGTGCAATCTGCATCTGATTCATCATTTTTTGTCATAATTTCAGATCAGTTGCTAGCATTTTTTCCCCAGAATATGCAAATTGTATTTCTGTCTCTAGAAGTTGACTAAAGTGCATATATAGTTGGATTGGATTATGGCAGCTATTCATATGAGTTGCTGAAATTATAATTTCTAGGGCAGTTTGGAAATGCATGGTATTCAATAAATTGCAAATGAACTGACATAAGCGAGCAGATGATCTACACTGGCTTATATTTCCCATGTCTAGACTATCCTATCTGCCATGGTACAGATGCTGTGAGGGAGAATGGTGTAGCTGAAGGGAGAAAGTATGACAGGTGTATAAAAAAAGCGATGCTGACCAGAGCCGGTTACCACGGCCAGCTCCGTGCCGCCTAGAGGGCACAACTGCTGCAGCCCGAGCCAACTTCAACTCCCTTCCCCAGGTCCCTCTGGAGGCTGCGGAGCTGCTCAGTGCGCATCCGCCGGGGGTCTTCGGAGGGCGATGAGGGGCGCTTACCTGAGCAGAAGCTGCAGGAGGCCAAGGCCAGCAGCATAACACACACCAGCTGGGTTCTCATCCTTGCCGCGCCGCCCTGTATAAAGTAAAGTCCATAAATCCTGGGGAGAGACGAAGAGAGAGAGAAAGAGAGAGACAGACAGACCGACAGACCGACCGACAGACAGAGCCGCGAAGCTCCGCTCCGCGTCCTCTTGCACACGCACTGGCGGGCGGCTGCAGGCACCAGACGGGGCACCCGGACCCTTCCCCAACTATATAAGCCGCGGGGTGATGTCACGGCGATGCCAACAGCTCCTCCTGATGAAACTCCCTCCCTCCTCCACACCCCTCATGCCCCCCCGTCCCCATCTCTCCCGCTGCCCCTTCCCCGCCTCTCCGCTCCCGCCAGCGCCGACGCCACTAGCCGCCTGACGCATGCGGAGCCCTGCGGGGCACGCAGCGAACTCCCTCACCTACCGCCTCGGGGGGGCGGCTGGAACCGGCTTTTCCCGAAAGAGAGTTATCCTCTGATTTGGAAAAGCCCCGAAATAAAGTATTAGTATTAGTATTATTAAAAATAAAGTTACCGCCGCTGGTGGGACCCGTGACGCGCGCTGTGCCCGCGGTCCTCGTGCGGCCGCCGTCTGTGTGTGATCTGCCTGTGCTTTGTGTGTGATCATAGCTTTCCCTGCAGCGAGGGCAAAACCGGAGAGAGAAAGACACAGCGGGCATGGGCAGGGGTGTAATACCGGGCAGCGACAGGGCTGTTAAACAGGGAGTGGGCAGGGGAGTGTGTGCCATGGGGCATGGTATAACCCTAGGCATGGGTAGAGAGGTATAACCCTAGGCATGGGTGGAGGGGTTACATCGGGCATGAGTAGCAGGGAAAAAAGAATACATAAGAGAAGTGTCTGTGTGAGAGAGAGATGGAGATAACGGGAAAGTCACTTGGCAGAGATTTTTCATAGATGCAGAAGAGAATTCTGATACCCGGCAGGGCGAGACTTCTTGTTACTTGGTAGGAAAGCTTGTCAGAAGCCAGCAGCTAGGGTTTCAAGAGAGCAAGCGCTTCTGAGCGACATTTCTCCTGACATGCACTCTCCCGGTTGATTTTTACAATAAATACCTTTCCTTAAATGACCATCAAAGAGCAGAATCCGTGAACAGTACCCAGAACTCAAGACCATGGAAAACACGCAGGGCGCAGGGGGAGGGAAGCAGCTCGCAAGGGGCGCGGAGTAGGCGCGCACTGCTGCGGCAGGCGGAGCAGGGTCCTCTGTTTCCCCACCGCACGCCCTCCGCACACACGGCTCTGCTGCCTTCTACATCTCAGCTTCCGAGGCGTAAAAGCCACAGCAGTGATCCGAAGTGGAGGGTCGGGCAAGGTAATCTTTGACGTCTGAGTGTGTAAACGTAACGCTGAAGACTCGCATCAGCCTCCATCAAGCTGCTGCTTTTACTGCCTTTTTTTACTGTGTTTTACTCAGATAATGGACAAATGCTCCATCTGTTGAACGCAGATACTACAATGCGGAACATTTTGATCTGCGTGAATACATTTGAGGACAGATACACATGCCATACATAGCGGGAAAGCATTCCGTGTATGGCAGAGTTTGCTGCCATGGATGTTCTCTTCACTGCAGAAAGTTTCCTTTAAAACGCAAAGGGCAGTGACGACTGCTGCTTTCCTCCCATACCCTCTGCTCCCCTCCCTGAGACTGAGAAGGTGCCACAGAAACAGAAAAAAAAACCATATTTTTTTTTTTCCAAAATGCTGACACATAGAACACCTGGAGAGAAAAGTTTAATCAGTTGAATTCCTTTTTCCCTGAATCAACTTTTGGACTCATAAGAATTTGAATTTGAATTTTGTTTTGGTTTAGGATTAAATAAATGCAAAAGGAAATGAAGTTGAGTATGTTCCACTGATGTTGGCTGTTTTAAGAACACAGAGTTTTGCATACAGTTGGGAACACATTTTTCTGTCCTACTAAGAGATAAATGAGAAGCAACCAAACAGACAAAGACCCCAAAACACGTTTATCACATTGTATGGTCTGTGCTAGTCTGCCAGAAATTTTCAGATATTACTCATCTGCCTTAGCACGGAGGCTAGATAGCCACTCACACTCCCCTCTAGTCCCATTTTCTATTATTTCCATGATATAGAAAGACCAATCTGCCACTGATTTTGCCCAGTGGGTGTTCTGCAGTTCAGAAAGCTCTATGAATGAGAATCATATTTCATAGATATTTTCTAGTGCCTACTCTCTGTCACAGATTTCTTCAATAGTGTAATTGCCCATATTCTTATATAACTGGAATTTATTGGAATGAAGTTTGATTTTTTTCCTCAGGAAGAGAGTAATTACAATTTTGCTACCATTAAAATCTGTGATTACTTAATTGTTGCCTTTTTTTTTTCTGTAGGCTGAGATACTAATAATTAGCAATTTCTAGAGGATGAAGGTATAGTAAGATATAGGCATAATCTTTTTTTATAATTGCTGTGTTTTCACCTTCTTTTTTTCTGGAAAATGAAAAGGCAGAAACTTTAGTGTTAAAAATCTCTGCTTTCTTATCACGTTGAATGTTCTTGACATATTAACTTCAAGTACCCTGGATCAGACACTACTGAGCTTCAACAATTACAACTGAACACTCTTCTCTTTCTTACATGTTCCTTTACTTACTTTTTCTACCTTTTTCCTGCATCTGTAGCTTCTACTGCTCCATTAAGAATTGCATATTAGGATTTTCAACCCTTTCAACAATTAATTCCCTAAATCACCTTAACTTCCTCAAGACATCTTCTTATCACATTTTGCATTGTGATCCAGAGAAGCTTTTTAAGAAACCCACCCCCTACTCCACTCCACTCTTTGAGGATCTGTCTCTCTCTTTTTAATTACTCCTTAACTAAAGAAAACCTTTGTAGCTGTTCGTTAGTGTCAGTCAGCTTGAGAAACTCAGTTTGTCTTTTCTTGCCCTCAACATGTGATTTAAACAGCTTGTCCAGGACTATAAATCAGCTCCATTCACAACTGTGAGGCATCTGAAGATGATGAAACAATTAGGCAAATGGCAGATTCAAGAAAGAACAGATACAGGAACCTCTACTTACTTTGCCGCTGGAACATAAAACTACCACCATAATATATGGATAACACCAAACACAAAAGCCATAATCACCAAAAAGGAGAAAACCATTCTGCTAATGATCCGGCAATAGAAGGTACTAGAGACTATAATAAAGAACAGTCATGTTCCATTTAGAATCATAGAATCATAAAATAGTTAGGGTTGGAAAGGACCTTAAGATCATCTAGCTCCAACCCTCTTGCTCTAGCAGTCTTATGCCTTGGAAACAGAAATAACCGCATTAATCATGTATGAAAGGTAATCAAGCTGTTCAATCCTGTCATTAAATAGATTTTTTTGTGTATTTTTATATTTTTTTGGCAAACATTGCAGTAGTTACAGAAATATGGAAACTGGAAGAGGGAGTATGGAAACTAGAGGTGGTCAGCAAGACAAAATTTCACACAGCAAACTGGCTCAGGATGCTCACTCACAATCTCAAATTCAAATTTAGTTGTGGTGATGAAGCTGCTTTGCACCTACAGTAGTTTGGCTATCAGCAGTTTAAATTAACACACTGAACAGAAAACTGGTATCTCAAATCAATTTCTACCATGTCAGGTCAAGAGACAAAAAGCTTGAGCAAAGCAGCAGGTCAGACAGGGAAGGATATTTAAAACACAATTAAAGCATAAAGCACAGTCAGTTGCTGCAGATTGAATTTCCAAGACATTGTCAGTTTTCAGCATTTCTTTCTCTAAGCTTAAAATATGTTTAGGGATTTTTATTCTGTTTGGCCATGACAATAATGCTTAAAAATTGATGGTGCATTCAACTGCTGAAGGTCTTGGAGATCACCTGTGCTGCAGAGAATAACAGAAAAAAAATCAAAATAAAAAAAAGGAGATGATGTTTATCATTCTGGATCATTCTTAAGCAAGTAAAACATTAAGCAACCACTCTGCTTCAAACCCAATCTTCTTTAGCTGGTCTGTGACTTTATTTTTCATATTTGTGAGGTTGTGCACTTTAAGGAAACCTTGAGGAGTCAAGAGAATAAGAGCTTACTGCTGCAGTAAAAACCCAAATGCATTATTATCTGAATCAGAAATATTTCTTAATATGCAGCAAATCTATGCCACACTTTGTAAGCAGCTGCAAATCAGCAGAAACTTCTTAGACATCTAATGAGCTATTTATGTTTTAAAGTTCCAGAGTTTGAAACTGTGAAAGTGACATTCTGTGTAGCCTATACATATGAGGTCTACATGCACGGCAGATCTTTATTTCTTTATATTTCAAATGGCAACAACATCTCAGTACCCCAGGGGATTATGATTCTCAAAGCACAGAAAATTTTAAAGTAACATCTCACTAGACTGATCTGAAGTATCCTTTCTTCTTTTGAACTCTGTTTTGGTTTTTGGTTTGGAGATATTTTGTTTGCTTGTTTGTTTGTTTTTTCTTCAGTAAACACAGCACTTTCAGGACTTTGAGATTCTTTAACCCTTCTCATGAAAAAGTAGATTCTGTATTTCCATTATTATAAGGCAAACACAACATGCATGCAGCTACAGTTAAAACCACTAAAACTGCGAACCTTTTAATCACATATATATATACATAAAACTCTTGAGAAACTGTTTAGGGAAAGCAATTTTGGATAAAAACAGCCACAAGGGAAGAATCTTCCCTCCTACTCCTAATCTGCATTTTCCTTCTGGTTTTTTTTTTGGTTTTTTTTTTTTTTTTTCTTGGTGGGAGGGGAGGGTGCGGGGAGTGTTTGTTTTTTTTTGGTTTGGTTTTTTTTTTTTTGTTTTTTGTTTTTTTTTTTTTTTGTTGCTATTACTAGAATTCCTCCTGTCTGAGAAAGCAAACATTGCAGTTAGAAGTGCCACCACGGTGTGTCATGGGAGTTATGCTTTGGGCACCTCCTCCTTACCTTCACCTCTCAGAAATGCATTCTCAGGCCAGACTGCATCATTCCCATTTTTCTAATTATGTATTTTCCCCAAATACCCAAGTTAATCAATTTTCATTTCTCTCCAGTGAGCTATGAATATTTTAATTCAAGTTGCAGGATATAATATATACAATGGACATGGGTGAAAAACCTGTTATAACTTTGTTGAAGATTGCATATTCATGTAATCTACTGTTCATCAGAGTGATCATGCTTTGAAATTCCATGTTAAAGAGATGAAATCGTTACAAGATGCAAAATTATTGTTTTGATAGTGTTACTGTTGGACTGATCAGATAACAATGATTCTTCACAGTTCCTGAAAGAGCAAAATGAAATTGATCTGAATTCAGGGGAATTACTGTTTTTTTCCTGTGATATTATTTTTTTGTCTGCAGTTATTCTTCAGTTTTCCCTGGAATATAGTAACTGAAGACATGCAGTATGCACTGTTACATTACACTGGTTTAATTATGTAGTGCAAGTAGGAACTGGACTCCACATTGTGAAACTCTTGAAATCTATCTGTCATTCTCGCTGCCTTCACAAATTTCTCAAATAATTGTGCAGTTTCCCTGTACCCAAGAGACAGTTTCACTTTTACTGTTCTTCTAGGTATTTAGAATTATACAGCCATGAAAAATTTTGAGTTAAAAATACTAAGGAATATTTTTTCTGTACACAGTAGAGACGCAACATGTTCTTATTACTGTAAATCAGTGAGATTATTTTGACACCTTCATCTTGTCCAGACATTGTTTTTTTACCAGGAGTCCTTAGAAGTTTCCTAAGAACCAGTAACCTCTTTTTTTTTTTTTTTTTTTTTTTTTTTTTAATAAAAGGAGGCTTCAAGAGCCATGGACAGTCTTTCACAGTTGTTCTACTGTGGAATCAGTAGATTGTAGAATCAGAGAATCATAGAATAATCAAAAGGTTAAGGCTGGAAAAGACGTTAAGATCATCTAGTTCCAACCCCCCTGCCACTGGCAGGGACGCCTCCCACTAGACCAGGTTGCTGAAGGCCCTGTTCAACCTGGCCTTGAACGCTGCCAGGGATGGAGCAGTCACAGCCTTCCTGAACAGCCCACTGTAGCTCCTCACCACTCTCACAATGAAGAATTTCTTCCTTATGTCCAGTCCAAATCTCTCCTGTTTAAGTTTGAGCCCATTACCCCCCCCGCCCCCCGTCCTAGAAGAATCACTGTGTTATATTGTAGAAGTGTTTCCCTTATTTGATTTGTTAGTTTTCTTTCTGCAGAAATTTTCATTAAGCAGCACAAAAGCACTGGTTTAAAAATTATTCCTCATATGCAAGGCGCTTAGTTTGACCATTTATGAGTAGGCCATTTAAAAATCATTATTAATTTGATTGTTTTTTATTTAGGAGCAATCCTCAGAAGCAAAATATTAATTCAAAGAGCTGTGGTTTCAGTACTGTTCCAGAATGCACGTTCCAAATACACACCCCTTTTGCAACTTCCAGCCTTTTTACCTTTAGATGGAAAACATCTATATAATTTGCACATCTGTGAACTGAAATTTGCATGCATAGCATTTAAGAAATTCCTTGGAGACTGAAGCACAGGCTTCCCAATAGAGACAGACAAAGTGGTAATAAGAATTCATGTTACAGCAGCAAACACAGGCAACCAACCATTTACAACATAAGCAAAAACATAACTGACAAACAAAGCTTACTTTTAAAAAAATAAAATAAGGCTTTGTATCTGAAGAATATTTTACATTTGCGTAACACTTTTCAATTTCAGTGCTTTACAAACATTAATTAACTATAGCCAAGTCTAAACTAGAATACAGCTTATAAATACACACTGCACTGAAAAAAAAAAAACAAACCAAAACTAAACTGTTTGTCATCTGTGGCAGCCTATGCCAGCCTTCTGTTTACTGGTAAGGCTTATCACAGCAAATGCTGAAGAGCTGCAGTCTTTACCTCTAATTCCTTATCAAAACCATCCAGAGCAGTTCATCTCCTGAACAGGTGTTATGACAGTAGTTCCACGTCTGTGGTCACCATCCATATCACAATGGCAATAAGCCTTGGTTTACTCCCCTTTCTCTTTCTCTCCCCCCTCTTCCTCCCAACAGAAATATGTTAGACTGACAAGAGAACAATTGTGATGTTACAACTGCAGGTAGACTAGGGGATTCAGGGAGCACAGAGCACTCACACCCCAGATTAACATGGTGATGTCAGCCATACCTTGCGCTGTAGACATGATCTCAGCTTCAAACCACCCCCTTGGTGCATTGATTTGTGCTGCTGGAGTCATGTTTAATTGAGACCCAGAGGGGACTGTTTTCTAATCACTTGATGATGTAGCCCCAATCCTGCAAACACCTCCATACATGCCTGATTTTAAGAAAATGAGTAGCATGACTCAAATGCTAAAACTTAAGCTTGTCTGTATCTGCAAGTTTCATGTACCCACACTGAGGAACATCAATTGTTGATTTAAACAGCGATGCCTGGATTGCAGTTCTTGATTTTAGTGAGATACCTGTGGAATACTTTGGGCATCAACTCAAAATACTAGCAGTCAAAGACCACAAGTAGGTTTGAAAAGCATTACATTTACCCAGTGGTGCTTTGTAACATTTCACATTGTTGATTTGGATAAAACTGAAAATTTTGAAAATCAGGAATAAATATTTAGGGCAAAAGAAGCTTCAGTTTCTTCCTCCTTTGTTCCTCATTGTCCCCAGTTTCTCTTGGATGTACAAAATGCTCCAGTTCTGGTCACTGGCAACTTTCAAGACAGCTTGATAGTCACTGTTAGGGCTAACAAGTGTTAGGGCTAACAAGTAAAGGACAGTTTTGCCTAGATATAGCTGCAATGGTCTCTGTCCTTAAGGCCGTATCTTCATAAGCAAGATAAATCACTGGAAGTGAACCTCTCTTCCTCTGTTTCAATGAATATCCCTTAAGGGAAATGGTTTGCATAGACAAGGTGTGTCTGCTGTGCCATTTCATCTCCCCCTAGCCACTACACACTGCTGCTAGATGTCATTCTGAACCTGTGCTTTTGCATATATAATTCAATGGCAGCAGTTTCCTGCCACATCTTACCATTTGTGGTTATGCAGCTGACTGTATACCAGGCAGCCGGCTGTATACCAGTACCAGACATAGATTTGTGCACCCAGCCAACTAGATCTTTTTTAAGTAAGGCCTTCACAGCCAGTCTTAGTCACAGTCAGGGACTGACTGTTTTCCCCCTAATGCTACATTAGCAATAGGCTTACATAGTAAAACTATCCATATATATTAAAATCAGCAGGAGCTAGTTATCTAAACAACCTTGTGGATTTGGACTGAGGTGATGATAAACAAAAGCCTCTATACCTTTTTATTAGATAACTATATTTCCTTTATATTCCTTCAGGAATTAGGATATTAGCAGCTTAGGATGGAGGAGAAACCAGTGGAGCCCATTCCTTTTATTCTCTAGAGTTCAAGTGCCCAGGCCTTTGGTAACTTTCTTGATGAAATAATAATTAAATTAGTTGGGGAAAAAAAAGACGCACAAAATAGTTTCACAGAAGCAATTGTTTACAAGGAAGCAAGTCTCCGCCTTTGTGAGGAACTATAACCCAGTTCAATACAAGATAACATCTTCAGGGGAGGACGTAAATCTTGATATATGTATATCTGCTATGTAAACTGGCTCATCCTGCTGCTGCTTTTTTGGTCTGTTAGATGCAAGCATGCATCCTGCATGGCTTTCTGCCCTTTGAAAATCATCCTGATACTAGCTGGTCTGGAATGCCATCACTGGCACCTCTGCCAGAAAAATTCAGGCATGTAAAATCCTCCCAAACCTTTCTTTATTGGAACTAATGCCAAATCTGTGATAGAGCAAATGTGTCTTAGATTTCTGAAGGACTCAGATAGTTTTGATTGTATTATTATATTTGAAATAGACAAAGACACTAGAAAATACAATAAAAATATATTCTGCCCCATCTTGATAGTAAGCTCAGTACAGGTTTACCTTTTTATTTTTTTTTTCTTTCATTTCAGTGTTTTAAATTGGTCCTATTTGAATTGCTTTATTTTGAAGTTAACACCAGGTCTATTCTTAAGTTAATGGTCTGTGCAATAAATCTGCTCTCCAGCTAGGATGAAAGTAAGCGGTTCTTTTGATTATGAATTACTGAACAGTCTCAAGAGTTTTGAGTCTGGTTTTTTCATCTAAGAGAGACAAAACACTTGTGATGTCCCAGAGATCGGTCTTTCCTAACACATTTCCAGTTGTTCATTTGTGTAAGAAGGCCTTGATCAGAAAAACTCCCACTGGCTGCAAAGTAAAAGCTTCAAAAAAGCACACAGAAATGTGAATTTAATTGTCTCCAGGTATTACATCATATGCAGATTCCTACTCTTCTGATTTTTTTTTTTTTATAAGAAATTGAGTGAGATAAAGATTTAGAAGCTGTTTCAACCCAGAATTTTCATATGTTGTGTATTAGATTTCTCATTCTTCATGATGTCCTAATTTCCTTTAAAAGCAATTCATGAGCTGGCAGTGTGCCAGTATAAGATTATGAAACAGCAGCATTCTGCCACTGTGTAATTATTTGTGATAGCTTCCATGTTCCCCTGGATGAGATGAGATGATGGTGGAGGGGAGTAAGCATTTGTTTCTGTCCTTCATGCAAATAGGCTCCAGGGATGGTGTTATTCTATCATTTACATAGTAGGGTTTGAGCGCTTTTCATGCATGGCTGGAATTCAGCAAGGGGAGAGGGCTTATATCTTAATGTGTGTCTGACCCACATGTAAGCAGATATCTGGAGAAGATCCCTCTGTGCAGGAAGACGAGAACAGGCATGCTGGAGACATACATGAGGAAAACAATATCTAGGATTTTGGTGTAAAGTTGAAAAGTGATATGGGTACAGGTACTGACAGGATCTCAGGGACTAACATTAAAGAATATTAGAACTCCTTCTGTAATGACTGCAGTAGTGCACACCTCCAGGGGGCATTTCTTTCATATGTTTGCCTCTAAAAGATGTTCTCATTCAGCAGACAGGAGCACACACAGAGGCTTGGTTTTTTCTGAAAATAATTTTCAGTTACAAAGGTCAATTCTTCTAAATACTGTAAAATCTACTTAAATTACTTAAAAAAATATTTCTTTTGAGATATAAAATAATGAAACAAGATTAAAGAATAAACCAGTTGATCCAGCTGTTGAACAAGAGACTTCTGAAATACAGCCACAAGAAAAATAAAATATTACCTCTTTATATGTGTGTATTTGAGGAATGAAACCTTGCCATGAGCATGTCAACAGTTTATATTTAATTCCAGTGAGAATGCATCACTCTGTTAAGAAGCAATTTTAAATATAGCATTCAAAAAAAGAGGTAAACTCAATATATATGGCATGAATATTCATTATCTCAGAGGCTGTGTGGTGGATACATGGTCCTTCTCCTTCTTAAAGTTTACATGAGCAAAATTTGAGTAAGAAGAGGAGGAAAAATAATGTAATTTTTCAGCTTGTGGTTTGAAACCATTTCTTTTCCTACTGTGTGAACCAATATCTTGGGACAGTCTTAATGTAAACCTCAGAAACCTGTGAAATATTAAATAAATGGGACCTTATCATTGCAGACCAAAAGGTGTACAATTAATATTCCCTTTATTAATCACACAGTGAAGTGCAGACCATATCATCATTAATGGAGGTTTAAAGGCAGGGAGACTGTTCTGAGAATATTTCCATAGATTCTTCCTGTATCTCTTTGCTTTCTATGTGTTTAAAAGCCTTCAAATCATTGAAGATATTACCAATTGCTTATCTACAGATCTTATGCTTATCTTTTCTTACTGAGTGCTGCAAGGACCATCATTGCTTACCCTTGGATGTAGGCAGCATAACATGAAACTTTTTTCAGAGCATAGGAGTAGGTGATAATATATTACACAAATTTAGCATATGTCTTTTGAAAGAAAAAAATGCTATGTATATAGAAATAAAGCACATTATAGTATTATATTATAAAATATTATTGATATATCAATAAAAGATATATTTTATTAAAGATGTTTAGAGCTCTGTATTATATTTGTATCAGGAAAGTATTTTTGTCATATTTTTAAATAAGACAGGTTTTTTGTGTCATTTCAACTTCTAAACCCTTCCAGTAACAGATGTTTCTTTGGTGCACCTGGCGTGCTTCCAGTGTGTCTTTCACAACGGATGCAGTTTGAGCTAGGGCTCCTAGGGGTATGCTCAGATCAGTTTAAAGTTTTGTGATAAATCCTCTACACCAGTTATTGGTGATCCATGTATAGTACTTTGAGATACAGAAGTTCATCTAAACTGCTCTCTCTGACTTAGATGACACAATAGTCAGAGCTGTTAGTAAGTCAGGCACACCAAAGAGTATAACCATTACTGCAGCATGTTGCAAAAACTGTTATGAAAAATAATAAAATTATGTTTCACAAGAGGACTTTTTTTAAGTAAAGGATGATAATAGATTATTTAATCCTGCGCCATTTCCATGATTACTGTGCAAATCTGTAGCAGCTAAGAATTTAGTTCATGTCTCTTAACATATTTTAATCAATATTGCATAGTGAACAAAAAGGGTTTGCTAGAGAGATGAAGAGAAGACACAAGCAAAGGAGTAAATGTGAGGTAGTCTTTTTATCTTCAGTATCAGATAATCAGGATTCAAGGATTTTGAGAGTTGAAAGCTTATTTGGACCATTATATTTAATAGACCCTGCAACAGAAGGATGTTCTTTCATAAACCTCCCATTCCTCACAGTGGGAACACATAAGGGAGGAGAGTTTTGGAAACTGAGAAAATGGTAGATTCAGTCACAGGATATTGTCTTAGAACCAATGGAAGCAAGGAGAGAAAAAGATACAGGGATGGATTAAAAATGTCCTGACTGGAACAGTCATGTGCAGACAAAGAATTTGACTCCACATCTGGGGAGCTGCTCTTTGCCTATGCTTAGGAGTACTTGGGGCTTGTACAATATAAAAATGTTTGCAAACAGTTCTGTATTTGCAGTGCTGAATAAAATTCTACTTACAAGAGGACAAGCTGCCTGTTTTGTTTAATGATGTATTAAAGTGCAGGAAAATCTTTACATGGAACCCCTCTACGGAGGTCACAACAGCTGAGGTGATGCTACATCTGGACCCAATTTGCAAGTCAAAAGTAACCTGTGAGGTTTACTGTACTGCAGGCTATGCCAGTAGCTAGTGAGATGTAGAGGAAGCAAGGGAAAAGAAAAAGAGGTCTGAGAAACACCTGGACCGATGTGATAAAAATGAAGAACCCAGTGATTTTTGTGACCTTTATTGGCCACTTTGTTCTCCCTGACATTTGCTGTCAGAGGGCAGTTGTGTCATTTACTTACAAGTACAATCTTTTTGTCTGTGTTTATTTTAACTCTGCTGTCTGATTATTTCTTTCAGCAGGCCCTTGTACTTACACTGTGAGAAGTAACTGTTTTCCTATTTATTTTCTCCATGATACAGATTATTGTAGACCTCATAATAATCAGATACTCACTTTTCTGCAGGTTCAAGTGTCTTATCTCTCTACTTAATTTCTCCTCATTTATTAACCCATTATGTATATTAACGCTATCTTGCTGTCATTTACTCCCCCTCCCCCCCCCCATATCCTTTTTCAGATGGGCTACCTGGGGTATTCAAAATGTAGGCTCAAAATGAAGCTTGCAATGGCATAATGAGCTTTCCCACTTCATTCTGTATTCTTTCCTCATTAACTGTTAACTCTCTTTTTTTGGTTGGTTGGTTGGTTGGGTGGTTGGTTGGTTGGTTTTGGTTTCGATTTTACCAGTACAGAACACTGACCTAAGGCTTTGCTTTAACTGCTCCAATTAAATTACATTTACGGAGATGTGAAAGTTAAAGGTTTGATCAGACTTTATGCTCAGGGATATTACTCTGCATTCATGAGCAACCTTCACTTTCTGGATTATCAACAGCCACTAGTCTTCTGAGTCCCTTCTGTAAATCTTATTGAGTAAATTGAGCAGCACAAATCCACAAACTCTCTGAAGATGGGTCATCCAGTTTCTTGCTTTTTAATCATTATAATCCCAGCACTGACCTCTCCCTTTTACTCTATTGGACCATCTAGACTAGTGTTTGCATCCATATACTTGGCTGCACTTAAAGTAAACATAAATATTTATAATGTTTTCAAATGAGGGAGCCAAGGTATCAGAAGCACAGTAATCAAGAGCAAAAAACGGGCAAATTTTCCTGTTCCTAAGTTATCTTTTACTACTGCTAGAATGAGGTTACACAATGTGGCTGAACCAATCTGGATGCTTAGGGCTGCTCAGATGAGGCATCTTCCTTCCACATCTCTCTGCCCACATTCTTGGCCACATGGCCCTGTATCTCTACACATGCCAGTCTCACCAATTGTCTGACACCTCAGTAAGCCAATTTAACTAGTTAGCCTAACAAAAAGCTGCTTATTTACTTTCCTGTGTCAAGTCCATTTTCCATACATTTAAAAAGTTGAATTGTGTGAGCACAACCACACCTGGCACAAAGAAAAGCTCAGAGGTCTGTGGGAGAGGAATGACACCTCCCCATCTTTAAGGACAGCAAGCTATTAGATAAGATGAAATAATTTCACATAAACCCACTCTTAGAATAGGTCTCACTGAGCTCCCAAGCTGCCCTACCACACAAAGATGGAGGTCTTGCTCCCTCCCCCTATTTCCAATTTCTCCTTTCACTTTGCTTCTGCTCATTCATTCTCTTAGCCTTGCTTATAGTTCAACTCCTCCCTTGCACCAGCTCTAGAAATCACAGTCTGACTGATCCTGTCTGATTTTGAGGTAAGCCAAGTCACCTCACCAATCAGCCCAAAACAGAAGTAACAAACTTTGGTTGCCAGGTTGGAATTTGAATGAATTACATCAGTTTACCAGGAAATCAGATGGGATCCCAGAGACTTAGCATGATAGGCACTGGAACCAAGTGGCAGGTAAGAAAGGAATGGAGAGAGCAGTAGGACACTCTTTGTTGCGTGTAAGAAGTGAATTTCAAACTATACCCGTAGACTGATATGGTTAAAGCTGCGGTTTAAAGCATTGCTATGCTGCAATATTTTTGCCAAAGAGATGTATACAACACCCAGCGTGAGCTGCTTTGGAAGACGGCAAATGAAACATTTCAGTTTATTAACTTCAAGTTTTCTGGTTAAGCACACGAGGCTTCAGTCCAGATTTATTGTTCAGCAAGCTTGCCCAGGTGGCAGGTGATACTCTGGTGTTTATAATTCTATTTCCTTCTCCTTTAAATACCAGACTGAATTGTTGACACATTTTCCTGATGATCTCAATTTCAGTACATTCGTATTTTATTGAGTATTTTCAAAAACTATGTCCTGCAAACCAAGCTCTCTGACATTCATTCATTACTTCTCCTAGGGGAAGATATTGTGCCAGAGAACAATTTGTCTGAGCTTATCAGATCACGTATGAAAAATGCCATGTTGCCAGCTATTTGCCCTCTATATTTTTGCATGAAGAAAGCATGATTAGAACGTGACCACCCTCAGAACATGAGCAGTGGTTGCTTTTTACATCCATGCATGGCATGCTGGGAAGTGCCAGGGCCCTGGTCTGGAATGTTGGCCCAATATTCGTGGAATATCAGAGCTGGAGTTTAAAGAAAACTGAGGACGTGTACATACAGATACAGATAATTTGAGGCACTTTGGAAGTTTAAGGGCAAGCAAACTGAACTGTTGTGTCAACACTGCCTACAAAATTAACCTGTCCCTCTGAAATCTGCTACTATTCCTACTCTATTTAGAGACTTGTTGGAATGAGAATTCACGTCTCTGAGAGAATTATCTGTGGGGTTTTGCCCTTTTTTTTTTTTTTTGTTGGTTTTTAGTTTTGTTTTTGTGTATGAATAAACTCTGTAAATATTTTTTCTCCTTATGATAATTTTGTTTGGGTTCTGCAGATTAGTTGAATACCAAGTGAAACAGCTTCTGTTCAATAATTTAGGATATACAAAATGTCCTTTGGTCTTGTTTTTAGCAAAGAGCAATGTTTCTCGTTCTTAAGATTCTCTCTTTTGTTAATTTGAAAGACTTTATCGTGCATCCGGTTACTTTCTTCCTAGCTTTGGTTAGCCTAATTGTTAAAGTACATAAACTAAAAGCCTTCTCTTCTTCACCTCTGAGGAAAATCTCTGCTGGAGTCTTTCCTACAATTCTTTGACTAGCTACATGAATGTAACCAGCATTTTGACTTACTTGTGCTGAAGGACCTGTTTCCCACATTACCTGTCTTTGGTTGAAAATGATTTTGCATGTGGTAGTAGAAGAGGAACAATTTGCATGGTATTTTAATATTTAAATAAAATAAAATTGTGAGATTACTATTTAGAAGTAATAAAACCAGCTACAAATATTTTCAAGATCCATTTACTTTCATGATGAAAACTTAATATTATTCTGTAGATAAAGCTATTCCATTTTACCTCTGCCAATAAAAATAGCTATTTGAATACTAATTATTCTAGGAAATTCTACACTGATTTTTATGCCAAACATGCCTTGAACAACTCCTAGGGACCAAAAATTTTTCTCGGTCCTTTAGATAAAAAGAAAAACTATTCTGTGCCATATATAACCTGATTCAATGCAAAAGAAAAGACTTCTATGGATTTAATCTGTTTGGTTTTATGTTTATAATGCCAGAATCAGACTATGTAAAATCCACCCTATCAGCAGGATAAGAAATCTGAAAGTTATTTCTCTTCAGCTTCCCCATTTTTGTGGTGTTTGGATGATTACCCAAACAAGGCTTTTAAGAGGCTCGGGTCGCTCTCTTTGTAGTTACAGCTCAGGGAATTTAGAGGCGTGGGACTGAACTGAAAATATGTTGGGTATTCCCAGAGCAGCTAGTAATAGGTAAACCATGGAATGGGCCTTTGTTTTTTTTTTTCTTCAGGCTGCTGTGACTATATTGACTGAGGGAGGAAAGGGAAATTTTAGGAAGAGAAAAAGCCTTTTTTCAGATAAGCCCTTACTCTGATAGGCTCCTGTTTAACCACCCCCTTTGGTTAATAAAATAGTTCCCTATTTTGCTGCACCTTTGGGCAGCCACATAAATAATTTGCCCTGTAATATCTGAGAAACAAGGCGGTGGGGGTGGGGTGAGTGATTTACGTCTAAGATGTACCTGTTGCATTAATTGCAAAAGGTAGACACATAGGGTGGACTAGGACTGTGCTGGGAACTTCCCACCCACCTGCTGACCCCGGGACCTGCAACCACAGACATCAATTAGCCTTTGGGGTACCATGCCTCCGTTTTCCCCTGCTCCTCTCCACACTGGAGGGCAGAGGAGGAAAAAAAGGGGCGGGGGGGGAGGAGAACATGACTTTTTTTCCATCAGAAATTTTTCCCTTCAGAAGCTTTACTCCAAATCTTTCATTCCCAAGGGGTTGCAGCGAACAGGAACTGTAGTATGCGTTAATTTCCCTTCTGGCAAAGCCAACTTAAAATAATAACAAAAAAGTCCTGCAACATTACAGCATGAACTGAGCTTTTCCCGTTGCTGCCTCGCTCTGTCTCTGCTAGGCCACGCTTATAAGCTTTTCTGAGGTGCTTTCGGTCTGGAAGGCTTTTCATGCAAATAGCTCGTTTACTTAAAAACCCAGGGAGGGTAGAGGGACCACAGCGGTCTGACTTTTTCCTTTCATCTTCCCATTACTTGTCCAACACCTTGTAAAGACGTACTGAAAAGGCAGGTTATTGTGAACTAAGAACTGGTGCGACAACTGTAGCTCGCCCTTCATTAACGCTGATGTTGAGCTGAACGACTTGACCTGAAGTGGCTGGAGCCTCCCGGGGAAAGTTTTCAGTCCTTTTGTTGTGTGTTTTTCACAGAGTTCCCCACCGGAGCAAAACCCTTTCTTTCCCATTTGCTGGCTGGTGCCCTGAGGGTGACGAGGCTGAAAGTTTAGCAAGTTCTGTGCATAACTTCACATCACAAGAGCTAGTGCCTATTCCCCACCACTACTCCCCCCCCCGCCTTTCTTTTTCCTGCTCCTAAACGCCTCCTTCAAGTTTGCAGCTGGGCAGGACTCCAAGGTGCAGCAGCAGCAACAAACCGGAGTTCAAAGTTAGCAGTAAATTGCACAACTTCCAGCTCATCGCTACGCTCAGTGACTATTAAGAAGCTGGAAAGCGCTCAGGGAAAAAAAATTGAGGAGAAGGGAACACCCTCGAATTGTTTGGGGATCGTTGATGTTATGCTCCTGCCGCTGGGATCATGGCTCCCTTTGGAAGGAATTTATTAAAAGCCCGTCATAAAAACAGGTAAAGCGTGTGGGTACGTGGAGGAAAAGGGAGGGTGGTGTGGGATGGATTTCTTTTAAACTTTTTTTTTGTGTGTGTGTGTGTGTGTGTGTGTGTATGTGTATGTGTATATGTATATGTATATGTGGGGTTTTGAGGGGAGAATGTGTTTCTCCGGACCCACACCACTCCCGGGAGCAGTAACTTCGGGGCTCACCTGGGAGTGGGGTCGGCGTCTACGGGGGCCAGAGACGCTCCCTCCATCCTACTCCCTCCCTGGACCTGTTTCTTCCCTCTTCTCTCTGGCTCTTTTGAATCCTGGGCAGTATTAGTGAGGGGACGGTATCTTTTCCTGACTTTGAACCTCCCCATTCTAAACCCCCGTGTAACCAGGAAGGCCCCCGTGTAACCAGGTGAGTGAGACTCGGCCGGGGCTCGGAGGAAAGGCCCGCGGCGCCGGTGTGCGGGTCCTGCCCGCAGGGGCAAGTGTGGGCAGGCGGGGGTCACCTTAAGTCCCTCATCCGCAGTGAAGAAAAGCTCCCCCGGTTTCTCCCGGGAGGACCCCGGCGGGCAGAGCTCCGGGCCCCTCGCTGTCCGCTTTCCCCTCCCCCCCCCCCAGTTCCCTGGGAGGGAGAGCCGCAGCCTGCAACCCTTTGGGATCAGCCCCTTAGTTCGTCCGCTGGCTATCAGCCTGGGAGGTAGGAGAGAGCATGGTCTTCAGGCGTGGGCTAGGGGGATGCTTTTTGTTTTGGTTAGTTTTAGGTGTGAGCTGGACTTGCCTGCCTACGGGTTTTTGCCTAGGAAAATAGTCGGGGTGACAGATGTGTTCCGTGGGTTGGCTCCTGCAAAGTTACTTTATGGGGACTTCGCTCCTCTAGCCGTGTTTGCTTTCACATGTTACGCACAGCGATTGGAAAAAGAAGAAAAGGGGTTATGTAATCATTTTAAGTGGTAGGGTGGCACGAGATGTTTTAAGAGTAGACCCTGTGGAATTTACAGTGGCCGACCCCACCTAGCTAAGGTTTAACTGATGGTCCCTGAGATTTTGGTTAAGAGAGAAACTCAGAAATCGTTCATAATCTCTTCCTCGCTTTGAGTGGTGCTCTCCACTGGAATTTAGTTCTTATTTAAGGGTATGCAATACAAAATGTTTTCCAGAGGGAATATAATTTGACCCTAAAAGGCCTTGTAAAAATGCCCTGTTTTTTTTCAGGTTTGGCTTTTGGTGTTCTCATTAGGTATGCTGGAAGTTATTGGGAGGGGGTGTGTGGTGTGTGTGTGGGGGATGTGTGTTGTGAAAATATTAGCATACTATATGGATTATAAATCAGAAGAACTGATGTATGTTCAGTCAAGGTTTAAAAAACAGGGTACTATTTAAGAAGTTTTAATGTAGGTTACTGATTAAACTGTGTTTTGCTAATGTGTCTGGAAACAGGAAAGCTTTGAAGTACTTCTCATGTGGCCATTTTATGTTTAGAAGATCTGGAAAGGTGGACATGAACTTTTACATGAAATTACTTTTTCACAGAGCCATAAATTTCTTAATATTCAAATAGAAGTTTTGCTACTGCTATCAGATATACATGAATAACTGTGTTAACTCACAAAGCACAGTTCTACTCTGTTCAACGGTGAAACTGTTTCTCTTATGGACATGTAAAATATCTTCATAGTAATTGCATCAATCTCACTGTGTTTGCTGATGTGACATTTTTTCCTCAGGAAAAATGTCATAATCCAAAGTTTTAAATGGGCAGTAAAAATTAACAAAGAAACCATTACTGTGAACATCTAGCACTTTCTTATCATTTCACACTCCTCCCCCACCTGTCTCCTCCCACCCCCCGAAAAAATATATTAATAGCTCTAATGGTAGAGGGGGGAGGTGGTGTGGTAGTAAGAAGCGTCTGGAATGCTTGTGACTGCAGAACGGGGGTGTAGAGGGTCAAGAACAATGCAAACTACATAATTCATAAGATGCGTTATTATGTATTCAAATGTTTAAATTTCTGTGTATTTAATATTAGCTCTTGATACTGAATTTTAAGAATTAAACTTTGCTTATGTAGTTAGTAAAAGGGTGTTGTAATAGGATTGAAGAGCTATGCAGGAGCCCTTTTTTTCATTATAATTTTATCTTTGTGAACTTACTTGAAACCTTGAAAAGGAAAAAAGCTTAAAATCCTTGGCTGTGTTTAGAGCAGTAGTTGGGAAATCAGAATTTCTGGCTCATTACCTTCTGTTAGTTTACCTACTGGTCGTGAAGAACCAAAAGGGATATACATATGTGTTTAATCTGCTGCTTTGTTCATTAGGTCTAGTGGTTGTCTGTCTTTTTGGAGAAAATCAGGGTTTTTTTTGTTTTCAATGAAGGTTTTAAATCACCATTTGGTACATGTAAATTTAACTCCTGTGAGTTATAAGATAAGCAAATGAGGGATAAAATCTGTGTTTACTGGAGGAGGACATAAAGCTAAGTCAAGGCAACAAAGATAGTTGGAAGAAGAGCCAGAAGGAAAATAAAGGCGTTACAGTCATTTGCTCAGACAACTAGATGACACCTGTGTAATTAATGTTTGTCTTGCAGCATTGCCAGAGGTTTCAGATCAGAACCCTGGTTCGCAGTAGACTCTTCATATCCAGATAATAAAATGTCAGTCCCTACCTCTAAGATCTAGAAGTTTAAATGAAGAGGTTACTCTTAAGTGCATCAGTGTGTATGAGATACTTGAGCAAGTGGTAGATGTTGATGTAGCTGTCATGCCACTAGCCTTTAGAGAAAGAAACTGAAATTAAACACCAGAAAGACAAAATCTATGCTGCACTGTTTCTGGTAGTTGAAAAATCTTTGGTCAGTATTATTCTCTTGGGTTGCTGAAATCTTCCTCATACAGAGAGATGGCACAAGGCCTAGGTAACCTTGTAACCTTGTAAGCACTGATTTGATTTCAGAAGGGAAGCCACTAGGAATGTGGTCTCAACCTATTTTTCTTGGTTTGAAAGGGAATGACAGATCCTTTTTTTGAGAGCTATTCTTTGAGCTCCTACAACAACCAGAAATAATCACAGTCCCCAGAGCATGTATGTGCTTGTTAATGTGTCCCTTGGAGAACAATACACTCAAAAGGTAGCAAGGCCATGCTCCACCCACCTAAAAATCCAAATGTGCTCATGCAGGGACAGGCTGTACCTTCTAAGGCAATAAAGGAAAAAGGACAGTTTCCTGCAGGAGTAAGCCTCCATAACATTAATAAACTCAAGGGGATTTATTCTGCTGGGTTTTGGAAGAGTGAGGAATGCTCAGCTCACATCACACTTTGGAAGTGTGGTGATGTGGGGAAACACTCAGCCGAAGATTAATTAAGTGGCACTGAGTTCTTTGAAGATATGGTCTAGTATTGATCTAACACATTGCACTGCACAGAGACAGAACAGCTCCCTATCCGTATATGAGAAACAAATACAAAGCATATATACTTGCACTGTTTATGCATCAGGGTTTCACACTGTTCACAATTTCCTGGTTGCTAAGTACAACAGGAATTTACACCCCATTGATTTTCTGTAAGATTATGACTTCTTTGCTCTTGGGTGCTAGATTTGTTACTTCTGAGAATGATTCTTTAGGTTCATTTAAATACTCTAAAGGTTATCCATCATCTCAAGGATATCTGGATTTACCATTATCGTATCTGCTCAATGATCTCACACCAAGCAAGCTATTTTTTCCATTGAGGGCATGTCCTTGGATTATTCACATAAACCTTACCTAAATTTGTAAAAGCTGTACTGTTCCATGCAAGTCATAGCCAGAAAAGTAGAAAATTGAAAGGGAGAGGATTCCAGTAACTCGATAATCTGTCTTCTTCACATAGGTGTTGTCCTTGATGCTGTAGGGTTGTCCTATTAGACGCAAATAGCTTGAGAAACAGTTTTGCCCATGTAATTCATGCTGGTTCGAAGTTTACCATATTTGTTTGTATGCTCTGTTGACATGCAACACTTCTGAACCCAGGGTACTGTTTTATGATAAAACAGTTGTGTTACAAATCTGTTATTATTTAAATGTATTTATTGCTTTTGCTTTTCCTCCTGGTTGTGTGTGGGTTTTGTTGCGGTTTTTTGTTTGTTTTTTGTTTTGTTGTTCTTTTTTTTCCTCACCTTTTACTGACAACTTCTCATTGCCACAGCAGTTAGCATAGTGTTTCTGTATAGGAGGCAAAGATTTATTTTGCCTACTCTTTATTCTGCCTCTCTTGAATCAACTCATTTCTGGTTCAGCAGCAGAAAGATCATATAATGTCCATTCATACGTACAGATACAGAGGTATAGAGGGAGTTTTTCCTGTCCTGACAGAGGCCCCTCCCCAGTGAGGGAAACATTCAGTACTCACAGGTTTTATATTACAGTGCAGGGTAATGAATTAGATTAGAGACTTCATCTATCTGATACTGACCTTGCATTATCATGTTCCCTCCCCTCCTCCCTCCCTCTTGCCAGTAATTTCTCATCACACCTAGTTAGCACAGTGATTTGGGTGTTACTCTGAACATCTCTACTGCTTTACTGTTGAGTACTGCTGTACATTTTAAGCCTTGGTGAAGCAAAACTGAAAATACTTAACATTTATGTTTTGACTGCAAAAGCTCTTGGAGGTCAGCTGCTTATCTGAATGAACTGTGTATGACCTACACTGTAAGTCTCATGGGATCATATGAGATGTCTAATACTTCTCCTGTGGAATGAGCATACCTGGATAAAAGTGTATGAAGCTATAAAGGTGCTTTTTGATTCAAGACTACCAGGCATTTGGTATGTATGTTGGAGGGGGTAGCTAAAAGCTTATTTAGAATCAGTGGTGCTATCTGAGTTAAACTTTTAGATTTAAAAGATGGTACCTTTTTGGAAATGGTGGAACACATTCTTCTACGTAGTTTTTCCTTGAGTGTGAGATATAGTAATGAACTATCAAAGAAGTTGTTCCTTTTTGAGCCAGAGTTCATACATTACAATTTATTTTCTGGTCTGGCTTGTTAGTTTTGTCTCAGGTCAAAATGGTTTCATACATTTTCTAATAATCTTTGTATATATTTGTTCACTTTCAGGAAGAGCTTTCCATCTAGCAAAACACTAACCTTATTTCTAAAGAGTTAATTATCTACTATTCCAGGAGGGCAGACAGCAATTTCATTCCAAAGAAGTAAATAAAATGAGTAATAGATGTGTGTAATACTACACCATCTAAGGAAAGAGCATTACTTAGGTTAAGTTGAAGCTGATCTGAAACACTAATGCAATGTGGAGTCAGGCTGAGAAGATACATTTCAGACACAGAAACATGTTTATAGTGATGTGGAGGGGAAATCTTGCTGGTCAGTCACGAATACCTATTTTACTGATGAATAATTAGTATCTTACATGCAGAGAAAAGACTCAGACATTGTTAAATCTGTAATGATTTCAGTAGAGAGATGTAGGTTTTCAGACATGGGGATTTTTTAAAAATTCTAATAAATTTAATAAAGTCGTAAAAAAATAAGATTTTAATAAAAGTCAGTGATAGTCACAGAGTAATACCTCCTGATTGAACTATGCTCAGAAAATCTTTTTTGTTTTGTTTATTTTATATAATGAATAATGAAAATTTGAAATTATAGTCCTAAACATCTTTATTTGCAAACATTAACATCACCCGTGCTGGATAAGCCTTAATTAGTTCACTCAAGTTCTGTATGCAGTATGTAGATAAATCCTTATTAATGGTGACAGAAAGGATGATGCAAGATAAAGTTTTTGTTTGAGACCACAAACTAAGAGAAGCCTAGAAGCTTGGACATATTGGTACCCAGTTGTGTGCCTAGGTAACTGAGCTATTATTGTCACTTCTGTTGTTTCTTAGATGTGTTATGATAACTCTCAAGACGGTGACTTTTTTGTCTTCCGCAGTGTTACTGTGCCAGCAATTCCCCAAGTATCACAGAGGACACAACAGATAAGAGTCAAATGGTTTCAGGGTGAGCAGAAAAAGTGACCAACCAAATGGAATTAGAGGGGAAAATAAATTACTAAATCTGTTTGTGTAACAAAGGTCAGAAACATCCTCTACAGAATGTAAGTACTGTAGTTCAGTGTGATTTTCAGGTAGGCAAGACAATGTATTACAAACAAATGTTATGCAGAATTATCTGAAAATTTCTATGAGATCCCTCTGCATCTGGTCTTTTTTTCTTCATCAACTATTCCATGCCTATGTCTGCCATTAGAAAAAAATTAAAACTGATAGCAGTACATTTTTAATGCAGATTCTGGTGATGGAATTTTATCTTCCATGGTTGTAATTTTTCCATGGACCTGCAAAATTCTTGCAATAAAAATGAGACATTTTCACAAATTATTTCTCATGCTTATGTGTAACACATAAATATAAAAATCATGAGCTAATTAGTGATTTTTAGAAGCTGCAGGTTTTGAGCAGCCTTATCCAAAAGAAAACTTTTTTGAACACCTTTCTGGAACTTGCCTCAAATAGGCACCAGAATGAGCCACTAGTTGCCTTTTCCTGTCTCAACCTATCCATAAATGTGCTTAAGGTGCGCGTGTTGTAATAGTGATAATGATACCGACTTGTTTCTGACCTCAGACAACTGATAAGCATAGTTAGTTTTCCTTAGCTGTAATTTGGGTGATAATGTTTACATGCCTCAGGAAAATAAGTAGGGCATGACTAAACAGTAAAATCTGTAGAAGTGTAGAGTCTGAAAGCCAGTGAGTGAGACACGTATGAGTAAAATCTGGGAGTTCCTTGTTTCTAGTTTTTGTACAGTCCACTAGAGTTGGCTGCCATGCAGGAAAGTGATAATATGCTGTGGATTGCTTAGGTTTGATGTCACATGATTCACTGAGTAATTTTAAATGGTCTAAAATTTTTCATGATGTTAAAAACAGCTTGTGAGAAGGCTGGTAACCTCACAGAAAGGGAAATAAACAAAAAAAAAGTCGTGTATCTTAGCAGATTTTGAGGTGGTTTCGTGAGTTTAAACATAAGGGAAGTTAACTTTTGAAACCAGAAATCAGAAAGGAAGGTTTACACTGATGGTGACAATAAAGTTGTCATGTAATTATATTTTGAATGCTTTGAAGTTAAGTCTTGATGTTTTGTGGAGAGGAGTAAAAGACACTAAACTTGAAAGAAAATTTTCCAGTGCAAGTTGGGCATACCTTTCAGAGGCACTCTATTTTAAGATGTGTTTCTCTTCCATCATCTTTTTCCTATTTCACTCTCATTCCTGTCTGCCTGAGTACATGTTTGAACCATTGTTCAAGTTGAACCATTCATTTGTAGCTTAGATGTTCACTATACATATTCTTTAAGCATTAGCATTAGAAGAAACCAGGCCAGCAGCTTATTTCTTATGTTGTAATCTCAGAGGTGATGCGAACTTCTGTTTTCCTGGGTTGGTCTTTATTTTTTTAATTATTATATTTTGGTTGGTTTGTTTGTTTGCTTTTCCATATTCAGCTGCAGAATAATGATAGGAGAAATATATATATATATTATACCAGAGGGTAGATATTTGCTGTGAATGAAACACATAAATATAATTAATCTATTTTGAGGGTCAAAACTCTCACTCTGATTAAGCTGTTTTCTTTATTCTCCACCCCGTCTGTTCTTAGTCATTACGGTATAGAATTTTGAATTACGTATTTCGCATTATAATGAAAAATATGATCAGCTGTGTTGAAAAGTGCAAATATTTATTTTGTTCTCCTTTTAATAATATACAATTAAAACAAAATAAATATGTAAAAACATAGCATTCTCATGTTTGGGACAAAATCAGGTTTATAAAAATGTAATAATCTATTAGGCTAAGTTTTGTTTTGGTTATGTATATATATGTTTACCTTACTTTAACATGTAAGGATGTGTGACCTCAGTGGAATAATGTAGTCGAGTGAAGACTACTAATTTTTAAGAGTCTGCCCTTTGGTCTTGAACCTGCAATTTGCTCTGTATTAATAGATTCCTTCATCCATGTGGAGCACCTGACTTTGCTTTCCCCAGCCTCTTCCAAATTCAAAAGGATTATTTCTAGAGGGTTGTTTCCACTGTGAAAGCACTTTTAAACTACAGAATTTTTTAGAGCAATGGTTGGGGCACTGTTTTTGTGACACAAAGCATGCCTCATTTGGCACAGAAAGTTAGCAGATTCTGGTCATTAACCAAAGAGGGATAATATGCCGATTTTCAGCTGATCTTATTTCTGTTGGCTTCATACTTGGTAAATTGGTGTTCTGAAATTTTGTTTCACTTGGACATTACCTGCTGTGAGGTTTCCTCTGTACTGATTGCTGAGTTACTAAATATACTGTTTGACTTGGTTGTTACCTCTGTCTCTCAGGGTCACTTTGTTGTTAATATCCTGTTTTACAGAAAAGCTCTGTACAAATCCTGATTTCTAGCAATAATTTAGGATTTGTATTGACTTTATTGCACTTTCCCAGCCTTCTGATACTTTAAGTTCTAGGTAGATAAGTAATCATATTTGTTTACCCATGAAAGCCACTGCAGGTGTAGTCAGACGAAAGATCTGGGCTATTTTTGGAACTGCAGTTGTGGATGCTCATAATACTTGCTCTTACTGGCACTCATACTGTTCATAAGATTCAGGTACACGTTAAAACACAAAAGTCAAGCTTCATCTTACTCAATATGAGCCATTGAAAATATAGGTATCTAGTCATCTAGGTACTCTTTGTAGTTAATGGATACATCTAAACACTTCCAGAGGGCAATTCATTCAGTCTTAGACAGGCTTTCAGTATGGGATTAGTCACCCTTTTGGAGGTGCCTATCTTATGCCACTGATTACAGAGGAAGGTCAGAAAATTATCTTTGACTACACATCTGCATTTTAAATAGCTTAAGGTAAATGACATGTGCTCCACCTCAATCACTTTCAAAGGGAAGATGTTCATGGAGCATGCTCAGACTTTATAGAGCACCTAATTAAACATCTTTTGTACCATTCATTTTAGAAACTAAAAAGGGAATAGTGAATGGAGAGCTGAATTACAGGTGGATAATGTATGATTAAGGGAGAATCATCTTAATAGCATAGATGTCTTCCCTGCCCTGCCACAAAATTCCTATGTGATGTTGGTCAAGTCACATAAACCACAGTTTACAAAAGTGGTTACTTTGTGTGTTCTTCATTTGCTAATTCAGTGTCCTGTAATCTGTTTTGCACTATGACTGACCAAAGCAAGTTTATGGATGTCCTGCTTTGGACATCTCTATAGGTATCAATTTAGTTAGCTATAATGGGAATTTAAACAAATGGATAGCATTGGCCCAAATCTTTCTGAGCTTTGGTTTGTGAAAGGGAGTTCTCTCCTTACAATAGTGTGCGTGGAGATAAATTCAGTAATATGTCAGCTTCTGAAGCAATAGAATATCTGGTTGTAGAAGGCATGCAGCAGAAGATTAAATTAAAACAATGGGTAAAGTGTATAAAAGGTTGTACCATATGTAGGAGAGGTGAAAAATGGACACGCACTGAACAAATCTAAGTAATAAGGACTAGCTTTATGAAGGAGACTTTGGTACCTAAGTGTCATTGTAGTTACCTAATACAAGCTTTAAAAACTCCTGACATTCACAAAAGTCTGATTAAAACCTGAGGAAGTAACATTTTTACTGTCATCACTACTGAGCCACCTATATTGCCAGCGTGTCCTACATGGTCCTGAAAATCTTGCAGTCATGTGCATCCCTCACACCTTACCAAAATTAAGAAAAAGGCAGTCTTTCAGCTTTTTCAGCCATGAGATCCCATCTAATAGCCCTCTTCAGAGCATGTGCAACAACACACAAAGTGCAGCTAGGTGCGCTGGTGGCCAGAACAGTCCTGTGAGGTGCCCACACTGGCATCCTCAGTATGTCCTGTCAAGTTATTTTAAACTAAAATTTTCTTGGTATTTCCTGTTGTAGCTGTTCCATTTTGTGCTGGCTCATATGAGTTACAGTAATCCAGAAAAAGTTAAGGATTCATGCTGAAGTCCTCAGTGGGAGCAGAGGATCCAGTTTTTGATTGCTGTTCTAATTTAATACTGTATTTTTTATGCACTGATCATCTGAATGTAGTCTAACAGTACCTAAGTCCTGTCCTTTTGTTCATATTTCTGGATAATTTATGTCAGTTCCTGCTGAACTTGCTGATGTCAGCAAATCCTGTTGTTAGAAGCTGAACCCTTCCATAATGCTTTATGTGGAAGTTTAGGTGTCCAAGAGGGCAGTGGGGAGGACACCTGATATTTCAACACTTAGTATCTGCAATACCTCAGTATCTTCACTGGCTCTGGCAAAGCTGCCTATTGCCTCATGAGCACATTCAAGTGAGGCAGAGATCCAGTGTAATACAGAGAACACACCTTGCTTTGGATATGCTGAATGAAATTAATTTTTATTGAACCAAGTAGCATAGAACGCTTTAACACCAGTGCTTCAAATCTTTGAGTACTTGACTGCAACTTAAGCATATTTCTTTCTGCTGAAGCATTTGTGCATGGTAGGCATATATTTAGTGTGTAAATGAATATGCGACAGTTTGTGTTGAGTGATCATATAATGTGTTTGTATAGCACGTAAGATATACTGTCACATACCTTATTATAGATCTAACCTGTATAATCTGCATGTGAAGTACAATATATTGTACTTTATGCAAGCAAAAAAACAAAAACAAAAAACAAATCATAGTATACAGAAACAGTACGTGCAGAAATAGCCCCTTTCATAGGTTGCATATATATGTATATATATATATGCTTCTACATTTTACAACACTGGGTACATACAAGGGTACTGTAAAAGTCAGAAGTGAAAAACAGAACGTGAACACATCACAGAAGAATGCTAAATATGTATATTTTCCCAAACATCACAGTTGTTTGCATGGCAGAAGGAAAAAATGTCTTCATTCAGCTGTCACTGTGGTATCCATTCAGCCTATGAAGTGCCTTGTTAGAAGTAAGCTGCCTTTTTATCCTCCTTGAGCTATGAAGTCATCTGAATTGCTTATATGTTGAAAGGATACCCACATTTGGATATGTGAAATAAAGAAACACGGGATTAATATGAATGTTGACTCAGTCTGACTTTCTATAACGAAACATGGGATTAATTTGCATGTTGACTCAGTTTGACTTTCTGTGAACTAAAGGCAACAAGTAGTTTGCAGTGTCTTTGTGGTGTCACAGCCCTTTTGGCATCATCACCATCCTGCCATAGATGTGTCTTGCAAAACTGGCCCAATTGTTTTTTGGGCCTGCCTTGTTCTTTGGCCACAGACACCTGGCCTTGTTTGGTGTCAGCTATGCCCACTGCAGGGTTTTGGCCCACATGTGCTACCACTCTTCATCACAAGTCTTTTGCCAGGGATTACAGTCCTTTCAGCTGCATTAACCTTTTGAATTTAACAAGGCACTTATTTTTATAGTCTCATCTATCATGACTTCTGGTTTGTAGGTCAGACAAGCAGCTCAGCTCTAGTGATGGACAACTGAGGTGGCTAAGAGCCTCTTCAGATGACCCTAGCTGGAAACTCCTTTTGTACTCATTATCTCTGTTCTAGAAGAGTTCGGAGGCTTAAGTCATGACCATTTAAATATTTTAAGGTTCACATAACTTATTTGAGTTATGGAATGTCTTTCCTCTGCAGTCAGCTTCCTTCATCTTCTCACAGCTAAAAATTGTGTGTGTGTTCTACTTGACACCATTCTCTGTATCTCTTACCTACACTTTCTTCTTTGCATTAGTCCACTGAATTTCCCATTACTCTTGGTCTTTATGATCCAACATTAACCTTGCTTCCAGACAGCAATTCCTTCCTTCTTGCCTTCCATACCTGCATTGCTCAGCTGGCTAGAACTAGTTTTGCAAGCTTCTGTGCCCTTTTTAGCATATCCATTGCTAGTGTAAAGCAAAGTCGGTAAGGTTAACAATTTATTTCATTTTTCAGTAGCTTCTTCAGAGAGCATGTGGTGGTATTTCAGAGACGCTATCAGCTTTTGTCTGACTATACTGAAGTATGCATTCAATTTTCGAAAATTACTTGAAAGCATAAAAGCATAAACTGTACAAATCTCTCACATTGTCAGTGGATACTAAAATGCTTCAGGTTTCTTTTTTTAAATTTACGTCCATTCCTCTTGTTAGCATAATTATGTATCTAGTACTCAATTTATTTAGCTCCTTAGTATGAAAATTGTTTAAGAGTCCACTTCATTATCTCATCATCTTTTCCTTTCAGCTCTTCAAATACTGCAAGTAATGGAACATATTTATCACTGAATTATCTTTCAGAAAGTTTGAGGGAGAATTTTTTCTTTTTTTTTTTTTAAAAAAAAGGACTGTAAATGAGGTCTTGCTAGAAGTCATTTTGAGGGGACATCTTCAATATAATTTAATGAAGGCAAATTAAACAGGGAAGGTCATACAGTACAGCTTCAAAGTGGGGTGGTTCACTTTCTGTGAAATTTATTTCAGTAAATAGAGAAGAAAATCAAAGCCCACCCTGCCTTTCCCGCTCCTGGCAAACTGTAAAGTGATATTCAAACTAGGATTTATGGTATACAAAAGAAGCTATTTTGAAAAATCATTAGAAGTAAAAAAGTTAAGAAAAGGTAATGCTTGATGAGCTGGCTGAAGGAGATCTAAAGGCTTGTTGTTGCACTGAAAGCAGTCTTAAGCTCCCTTTCCAGACTCCCGGCCATTCTGCCATTTCTTTTGCACTGGTGCACTGTTCTCACTCAAAACTGTAGAACCCATCACTGCTCAATAAACAATTTTATTTTCATTTTTGTTTTCATGGTTATATTGCTGCCATTTTTATCAAGCTTGAAACTCTGTGGATAAACCAGCAGAGCTGGCACAAGCAAGAAGAAGGGAATGTCATGTAGACACCAGATTGCCTAAATTTCTTCATTATGTTTTAAATCATAAAATTGCTAACCTATAATACTAGATTTAGCAGTAAAAAAAATAGTATTTAGGATAATCACTTACCTACGGTAGTAATTTTGTGAATAATTTTATGTATTCTGTGAATGGGTCTGGTGAACACGGGGTGCTTAAAAAACAGAAGATAAAAATATTGATCCTACAACGTTCCTTTTTTGAATCATGAAATACTGTGTCCAAACTCTGAAAGTCACCACAGGGTGCTGTGAAAACAGCTACCGAAATAGTTACAGTAGGTAGCCATCAGGAAAAGAATATAAGGAAGGGATGCTTTGCTGAGCAAAGCAGCTTGAGGATTCATGAAAAGAAACCAAGTCTATCTGGACTTTCTTTCCTGTCATTGGGAATGAGGTTAACATCTGCCTCACACAGAGCCACCAGGAGTAGAGAAGAGGTACACTGAATTGTTTGAGCCATGCACTACGTATAAGGATTCCTAAGTAGGTAACCATCCTAGACTCGTTTTTCCCAAGGAGTATTGGAAAAATGGCACAAAATCTTACTATTTCCTTGTTTGTATCTTGCTCCATTATTCAACCTATCTTATTGTCACTGGTCTAAGTAAAGTATGCTTTGTTCGTGTTTTGGCAGTCCAGCCCCAACCTCAGAATGCTTTGTGTTTATTTTTTCACTGGGCAATGTATCAACAAACCCAGGGGAGGGAAATAGTATATGTTTGCTTTTCAACAAAAGCTGAACTCAATTTCATGCAGCAGCAACAACAACAAAAATCCTGCTTTCAACTCTGGAATTCCCCTCAGTTCCTTGATCTTAAAAAGTCATGAACAACCAGGGTGTTTCTAAAAGGCAGTTATAAAAATTCTAGTGGAAGAAGTTAGATAAACCAAATTTCTATTAGCTGTAATAGAAGCTCTATCATTTAAAAAACTATGTTATAAATGAGCTATAAATGATTCTGCTCCCTCTATTATTGAAAATGATGGAATTTTAGACATGTTCTGTAAATTAAAAATAGGAGCCCCATAAAGTTTGGGTAGTATAACCAGTGCTTAAATATGCATAGATATTTAAATAGACACAGGAAAAAATATAGAAAATTGTGGTTTTGCAATGTACCAAAATTCATGTGATAAATAAAAACTACCACTGGTATCTTCATTTTTCCAAGTAGTAAGAGCTACCTGCTGCCCAGAATTAAGATGCAGCTTTTGCTATATTGATAGTTGTAAACTTTGCATGTTGCTTCCTAACACAGGAATTTGAAAATACCCACCTTCCTGTTCCTCTCATCATGGTCTAAATAGTTATTGCCACTGAATATGTCAGTGTTTATTTTGGCTCTGGAGTTTTTCTTGGGTCTTTCACTCCTGTATTACAGCTGCTTCCTCAGTTGCAGTTGCAATATACCCATCAAAGCATGTTTTCCCAGTAAAGCAAATTATTAATGTTATTGTTGCTCATCTTGTAAAAATATTTTGGTGGGCAGCTAACTTCACTCTTGTTACAAAGTCTCCACTGTGTCAGGCCACCAGAAGTACAGACCTGATACAGTGAATGTGTTACCTGTCACATTGTTTTGTGTACATAGCACACTTGCTGATGTTACTCACTGCAATTCCAAATATTTTTTGACTAGTATCCAGTTACCAACATTATGACTTTGAATATACAGTGGAGAAATGATTGTTTGTCTGATAGTAAGGCAGATTTAAAATGTAGATATAGTTTATAGAGAATGTGAACCCTTAGGGAAAGAGGCAAGACAAGAGAAAAGGGCAGGGGCACATGCAGTCCTCATCTAAATGGAGAGTGCAGCCTTTACACTTTCCTGTAGGTTGTTTGGGAGCATAAATATGATACAGAGTAGAGCTAATAAGTGAAGGGGAGGAGTTAGTGGTCTTTTGATGACTTCAGCTGAAAATCTGCATTCAGACTTTACAAATGAGATTTTGTAAGACAGTGTCAGCCACTGAGAATGTCATGTCAGTATTAAATGGGGGGCCAGAGGGGTGTTCAAGATAATCCACTGTAACTATCACTTTTATCTGGTGAGCAAGGTTTATAATTCCTTTACAATATCTTGTATTTCTTTTTGTTAATACAGCATTGAGTTAGTTCAAATTCTTATCTTTTACATAGTACAAATTTTGCTATCTGCTTATCAGATGGCAGAATTATTTCTGCCAGTACTTGCTGATTCTACATATTGGCTGCTTTTATTCTTTTAAATCTGCTCTAAGTACTGTCAGGCTTTTTTTTCCTTTTTATTTTTCTTAACTATTGGTCCCAGTACAAGCACCTGTGTCAAAGCAGTACAGTTATTAGAAAGAAGCACATGATTTCCCATGGGATTTTTACTGAAGTCTGACATTTCAAGTCAGCAAGAACTCCGCCAATTACTTAATTGCAATAAAATTATTATCTTAGAGATTTTTTTTTAAGCATGTCATAACTTTCACGTTATTTATTCTATAATACAATGATACTACCCTATTCCAATTAAAAATTATTTAACAGAAATTTGTTTTAGAGCACTATCATACTCTAAAATGATTGGATGAACAGAAATTTCAACCATAGATCATTGCCAAATTCTAACATATAAAATTTTGCACAGTAGCTAACTGAGGTGATGGTATTCCTCTGCAGAAGGGTTTACAGAACTAGTTGTAGTTTTAAGTGCACAAATGATAATAATATAGAACATAATTTTCAACAGCTGTTGCTAATTAAAATGTTCCATAAAGGCTTCCTGACAGTATGAAAATCTTGCTAAATTAAAAATTTATGCATTTAAAAAGGAATTAAAAAATTAATTTAAACTTATGTTAGGAGAAATGCCTTGTACCTAGCTAGTTAAAATAGAATCATCGAACCATATAATAGCCTTTGTTTAAATTGTTTTCTTGTATCAAAGATGTGAAATATTTCAATTAGAACCTCTAAAATACTGTGTATATCTGTATTTTTTTTAAAAAATCACAAATATCTAGATGCCTAATTTTATTTTAAATAAATACCTATGTACATTTCTGTAAAGGAGGAAGCTTTACCATTGAGCATTTGACATTGAATCGGTACAGAAACAAATGGTAGAGAGAAATCAGTTATTTCTTTTGAAAAAATTATTTTGTTTTCACAAGTTCTGTGGTGTTCTTTCCATGTCTTGCTGCAATATTGGGGTTATTCTGATTTTTTTTATACTGAAGGGTTTTATTCTTACTATAGTTAAAGTACCAGTCCTGCCTTGCTATGGTACTTTTTTTTAGCTAGACGTTGCCCTGGCTGTCGCGTGATGCAGAAGGGAACAAGGAGTTTCTGACACATCGTGTGTGAATTTTATGTCCTACATGATATGTACGTTAACTGTGCCTTCATTAATACTGTTTTTTAGGGATAGGGGAATGGGAATGTCATTGTTTTATAGGCTGTCTTGAATCCCCATGGCTTTTGGGTAATTCCAGCTTCACTGGGTCGTGAGAAAGTAGATAATTCCTTATTGCTGCCCTTAGAAAACTCAGAAGCGTGTAATCTACTTACACAGGAGACATACTAAGATTTGGCTTTTATTGCTTTCTGAGTGACTTTGCAGAAGATGACAGAAAATTGAGAAAAAAGGTGGATTAAATGTGGATAGTCTGAATAAAGTTAGCATGAACTTTTAATATGATCCATTTGTGCCTGAAAGGTTGAAATACTTCTGACCTTAGCTTTCATATGGGCAGACTATTCTTTATGTCCTTAATGTTTAAATTTACTGTCAAAAAACTGTTTGGATTAAATTAAATTAGTCTTTTCCGAGCAAGTGCTGCAATACATGGTACCAATAGCTTTACTTTTCTGCAAATTGCACAGATAAAAATCCCACAGAGCCAAAAGCAAAAACATGGTTTGATCTTTTCTTTCAGAATGTTTATCCACTGTCTCATATATGCTTTTATTTTAAATATCTATATATATAAAACAAGCTGAGATTTTAAAAAATAAATAATAAAAGGAATCTTATTTTATGATTTCTAAATGGAATGTGGTGACTGATAAACTAATTAGCTCTTATGTACCCTGACATGTAAATGGCAACCAGCATCAGAAGCTCTCAAATGACATGTAGCGCATCCTATGCTATAAATACAGGTTGTTTAGGTCAAATAAGTATCCCTGTAATATCAGCCTCTCCTTATTTCCAGCAAGTAATAAGTAGGTATGGCTTGGATCTGAGACACAGCAATAATGTTATTAGCAAGCGCTTAAAACTGGCATGCGTTCTCTGAGCACTTGCACGTAGAAGAAACATTTCTGGGTGCAGAACAAAGAGAAGACCATAGCACGAATACACAGTTGTTAAAATCCAGCTGGGCAGATTTACCTGCCCCTGCAGCATGCTTAAAGGCCATGTCCTTGAAAACACCAGATTATTAAATGTTTTTGTGGCAGATCTCTTTTGTTTCCCCGGGATGCTTTATGCCATTGTGTCATAAAGTTTTCTGAAGAGAGCAAGTGGCTCAGCAACTGAACATGCTCGGCTCAGAAACTGTTCCCTGATGTGTGGTATGCAGGGAGGAGATGAGAAACTGAATGTCTTGATGAGGAATTAGGAGTGTACAGCTTGAGAAAGAAGGGAGAACCTGCTGAGAGGCACAGATTGCACAACCTTGCCTTTGTCTGCCTGAAAGTTTCACGTTTCTTAATGTACTTCAGGAAAGCACTGAAGCTGTAGACAAGGACTTCAATACAAAGATGCAGTAGGCAGCAGGAGGGTTGTCTCTTAAAGCCTTTTTTTTCATGTTCATCACTTAGCCTCTTCTGGTTTTCATTGAAATGAATTCTTCTGGATGGTATATTGACATAGTGTAGACGTTTGTTTCTTAGAACTTTAGAAGCACTTCGGTCTTCCTCTGGTGAGGTCAGGACAACAGCAACAAGAGCCCTTGTCAGCTGAGGACCCCATTTGTGGAAGCCAGTGAATTACCATCTAATTTGCTGCAGCTTAGACTATATTTTCAAATATCCTATTGAGAGGGTTTATGCTATATTTATACGAAAGGGATCATCTGGGTTTTTTAAGAGTATAAAATTTTATTCATTTTCTGCATTGAAATGGACGAAATTAGTTATGTGCTAGCATAATACCAGACAGAATCCTTCTGACATAATAATTAATTACAGATTATTTTAGATGTATTTATTTTTAGATTTTAGATTGGATATAAGGAAGAAGTTCTTTACAGTAAGAGTAGTGAGGCACTGGAATGGGTTGCCCAAGGAAGTTACGAATGCTCCATCTCTGACCGTGTTCAAGGCCAGATTGGACAGAGCCTTGGGTGGCATGCTTTAGTGTGAGGTGTCCCCTGCCCATGGCAGGGTGGTTGAAACTTGGTGATCTTAAGGTCCTTTCTAACCGTAACTATTCTATGATCTATGGTTATGTGCTAGTTGCAGATGCAATGATGAAAGGAAAAATGGTGACATTATTATACTAAGAGTTATAAGAATATTCCAATCCACAAACATCTGTGGTAACAGGTACAACTTTATGATATCTGATTAACAGTAATTCGTGTATAATAAGTACAATATTTTCCATCTTTGAAAATTAAGATTCTAAAACATTATTTCCCCAGTAAATTGGTGAAAAAATTTACTAAGATATTTTCACACAAATTGCTTTCTAGCATGAACTCTTTGATGGCAAATTTATAAATTTTTAGCAATTGTATACATTTTCAAGCAAAGGATTAATGTATGGCTTTGTGTGCCTTTTTTTTTTTTTTCTCCTACAGTTTTCTTATTCCCTATAATTTCAAATTTAATAAAATCTCAAGTTTGGAATCCCCTTCCTAACACAAAATCTTTCAGTTGAATACTCGGTTTCATTTTTTTTCTTGGGGGTAGGAGTGTGATCAGGAGAGAAGAGTGATCAAGAAGTACGATAATGTTGAGAGAGGAATTACATTTCTGTGAAAGTCTATGAAGACTTTGTTACAGTGAAAGGAGAGAAGAGTTTTAGCTTTTTATTTTTTTCTCAGCAAAGACAAAATATTCTTTTAGTGTCAACGATATTTCAGAAACTCTGTTTTAAGCTGCTAAATGTATGGTGTGTACATAATCTAGTCCCAACAGAATGTTTGCTGAAATTAGTAAGCAAAAATGAGCATCTTCTAGACATGAAGTAGGGGACTTCTTTTATTTGATTGGCATGGTTTATTGTAAAACTATATATATCATCTTCAAAAAGAATGTTAAAGTTTTCCAGAAAGTCAAAGATTTATGTTTATGATGTGTGGTTTTGTGCTGGACATCCCTTAAATTTAATGAAAATCAAAAGCACTGCTTCCAGCATAAGTACTTGTTTTTGTTTTGTCTGTGTGTTGCTGGAGTGTATTACCTTTCTTCCCCTAGGCCTGAATAATAAATTAACAAAGTGTGTATCTGACATGCAACAATCAGCTTGTGCTGACTTAATGAAGACTTTGTGTGAGGTCTCTAACATGATTAGAATGTTTTTTGGGTTATCATTAACAGAAGCAAAGAGTAGAAGGCATGAAGCCAACAATCAAAACAAGCAAACAAGCAAACAAGATTGGATATGTACTTTTGATCATTCTTAAGCTTAAATTCCCATCTGTTCCTGAGCAACAAGTGGCACTTGATAAAATTATATCATTTTGCAAGGCTTTAAAATCATAGATGAATAAGTAGAATATTTCAGTGACTGATTCAAAAAGAAGAATTTAAGCCAGAATTTGAAAGCTTTAAAGCCTGCTTACAGCAATAGTAATAAACTTTTTTTGTGGGGAAAAAAAAAGTTAAGAAATGACGTAGCTAGTTTTGAAGCAGTTGCTGCTGAAACTATTTACATGAAAGCCAGTCATTTAAGCTGTAAACACACTTTAGCTATTACAGACTCATTAATTGATAGATTATTTAAATATGATAGTTCTTTTGCTTCCTTTATAAAACTGTAGGGTGTGAAGGCCAAGGAATGAGTAAAATGAGAAGTCTGCCTCTTTGTTAAAATAATCATCCAAAAGCAAATTTTTATTCTGAATATAGTAATTTTCAGTATTGCCTCTCTCAAAAAAAAAAAAAAAAAGGAAAAAAAGAATTGCTATCCATGACCAGCATTTATTCAAGATGAGGAGTTACATACTACATCACATCTTCCTTAGTACTGGAATTACTTAATGGATTTCCATATAAATGGTAGTAGTAAATCGAACAGCAAATAGAATATCAGTATCTAAACTAAACTATGAAGAAAGAGTGTGTAGGTCCCACATTTAGTTATCTTTAGGACATCTTATGCTGTCTGAACCATTCTTATCACATTTCTCTCTGACAATAAATAAGAATCTGATTGGATTACTGTCACCTGTATTTAGCTGCCTGAAAATGAGCTATTTAGTGAAAGGTGGCCACATAGGTATCTTGTAGTTAATGAAATAAACGGGTTCATTTGAGGATTCATCCCAATGATAATAGATGGTTTAGGCTGTGGTGACTTTGTTCTTGGAGGTCCACTCACCTCTCATGACAAAGAGAAACTGATGGTAAATATGTACTAAAATTGTAACTTTAACTTGCCTAAGTGAAAGGAATTCCACTTCATACATGCAGAATCTGCTCTCCACTTCTATGAGGAAAGCACAACATAATGAAATATGTTTCCTAGTATTAGCATCTTCTTGCATCTTGAAAGCAAATCTTTAATAGTTGTTATGCTGTGACCAAGACGCTGAAGCTTTATTTTTGTTTGTTACTGTCTGAATTAACTATGATTAAAGAGTAATACAATGAATTTTACTTAAGAAAGAGGTCCATGGCAGGCCACATCAGTTTACCATTTTTTAGTGAAAGATGATAAAGGACACTTTATATTTTCTTTTTAGAAGGCATTAGAATTCCATGGCATTGTAAGTTTATAAAAGACTTGCTAACTCTTTTGTATTAAAAAGAAAGATCAAAAATTTAATTAGGCTAGTGAACAAAAATTAAGATATGTTGCAACAAACACATAAAAAATTAATGATTTTGCACTTTACAGTTCTGTTTTGATCCAAGTATTACAGTGATTGTAATTCCTTGGGGTTTTTTCTCTCCTTTTTAGTAAAAGGTGACAATATAATTACAAATTGTATGTTACATAAGCTATACATGCGTTCATATATATATTTATAAGTATATATTTTCATGCATAAGCTACTTAATTTCTTTGCGTACCTGCATGTGCACCTATTAGTGCAATGCTACTACTAGTTATGGATTTCAGAGTGTAAAAATCACTATAGACAAAGTAAAGAAGAATCCTTCCCAAAAAAGCTCAATGTAAAGTATGGGTAGGCAGGTGCATTGTAACTGAAAAAATAATGGGGAGTGGTAAACAATGAAAAAATATTGAAACAGTAATTCTAAAATGTTATTTTTTATGCATGTTGTTTGTGGAAATCCTGTAGAGATTCTTTAACGACAAACTGTATTTCCATCAGAGGCTTGCTTAATTAGAATCATAGAATCAACTGGGTTGGAAAAGACCAATCAAGTCCAATCATTACCCCAGCACTGCCAAGGCCACCACTAACCCATGGCACTGAGGGCCTTGTCTCCATGGTGTGTGAACTTCCAGGGACAGTGACTGCACCGCTGCCCTGGGCCGCCTGTTCCAATGCCTGAGCACCCTCTGGGGAAGGAATTGTTCCTCAGCTCCATCTAAACCTGCCCTGATTCCTGCTGAAGTCTATGGGAATTCCATGTAAAAAGATAGGTGTAGCAAAAGTATTTATCAGTACGCTAATACTATGGAGTATCTAGGGGTTTTCAGATTTATCTGAAGATTCAGAGGGAGAAACTGTCTTCATAAGGAAGTTTTAATTGAGGCAAGAGGGAAAGAGTCAGTAAGGTTCTTCTTAACCCACATAATGTTACTCACTGAAAGTATTGACTGGGAGAAAATATGACAATCAGCCAAAAACAGGAATGAGAAAAAAGTTGGAAGAGTTTCAATGTGCAAACAAATTGTATAAGACTCTTGGAAGAATGCTAAAATACTGTGATAACATGCATTCCCTGAAACATATTTATTGATTACCAAAAAAATAAACCCCTTAGGAAAGATGCGCTCTGAATTTACTGCTTCAAAGTCCCAGTCCACTATTTCCTATGTTTTTATGACTTTTTTCTTTTTTCTTTTTTCTTTTTTTTTTTTTGTCAGTACTTTTATAACTTGAAATTCAGTGACTGGTAATAAAGTTTTGTCAGTTACTTATGGTTCACTACTGAACATGGTTTGAGACACTGTACTTTTGATAATTCATTTTGCATAATTTTATTATGCAAATTTCATTATGCAAATTTATTTATAAATATTTTTACTATTGTATACTTTTATTATGCTTAACATAGAACCCAAATCTGTAGTTTATCTGGCTTTGTTTTGGTTTTAGCTCTGTGCTGCAAAATACTGATTTAATTTACAGTTATAGCTGACTTATGTTGCAGTTGTCTATGTAAGTTTCATTTAACTACTAATCTGGCAACAGAAGTGTATTGTGTAAACCTAAAACCCAGTTATAGATACTGACCTTTTGAGCATGTGACATACTTAACAGTAATCATAGAATCATAGAATAGTTAGGGTTGGAAAGGACCTTAAGATCATCTGGTTCCCATCCCCCTGCCATGGGCAGGGACACCTCACATTAAACCATGTCACCCAAGGCTTCGTGCAGCCTGGCCTTGAACACGGCCAGGGATGGAGCATTCACAACTTCCCTGGGCAGCCCATTCTAGTGCCTCACCACCCTTACAGTAAAGAACTTCTTGTTATATCCAATTTAAACTTCCCGTGTTTACGTTTTAACCCATTACCCTTTGTCCTATCACTGTAGTCGCTAGTGAAGATTCCCTCTCCAGCATCCTTACAGGCACCCTTCAGATACTGGAGTGTTATTTAATCTGACATCATCTTTGTGCCATTGTGCCATTTTCTGTATCTGTGGCTTAAGCTTTATTGTTTTGAGAAGCAGTCTTTGAAAACTTTATTAATCTTCTGAACACCAGTTTAAAAAAAACTATTGTAAAATGATGCACTGTAAGAAAGAGCTATTGAAGTGGGAAAATTATGTCATTACTTCATGTAATCTAACAAAACACAGATTTTACAGAGGAATGTTCCAAGACCTGGAGCAATGTAGCTGGACAGAGCTCTACTGTGCGATGATACTAATAAACTCACTTGTGTAGATTTTATTAGTATTAATTTGCAGTCTCCTGTCTCCTGACTATTATTGCCTTCTGGTCAGAGTGGCACCTAAAGCTGAGTCAATCATAGTTCAATTTATTGCATTGCAGTGTGTCTGTCATGTTGTGTAATAATTAAGGAAAAGAAACGAGTTAGATTACTTTAATAATCATAGGGCATAACCCTAATTAAGTAAAATAAAATTTAATTCTTGCTGCTTCTCAGAAGACTCGAAAGGTACTGAAAACAAGTAGTCCTAGAAACAAATATATTGAGGCCTTTGAATATTTTTCTGAATTCTTATTTTCATTCTCTAGCTTTCTCTGTCAGGCTGAGTTAAATCTTATTCATTCAAATGAACTGGAAGTGACACCAGAAATTCAGGAGAAATGCATTTTTCCTCAAGGAATTTACTATTTTATGATTTCAGGCAAGAGGCAAATCAGCAGGTCTGGGCAAGCAGTAAATTATGCATGTGGAGGCTAGAGGACAGGAATATCTTGGACAAGTTCCACAAGGCCACTCTGCCAGTGTAGGCCCATGGCAGTCCAACGGACAAACTTAAGAGTTAACTGACATTTGGTCAGCTGAATTGCACTTTAGGCTCCACTGGTTGTAATAAGTAGCTACATTAGTCATAACAGAAGTTAGATATCTCAACATATCAGGAAGTACCAGCTGCTGCTAATGTCAAATTAATAGTACTTTAACTGATTTTTTTTTTTTGATTTTTTTTTTTTTTACATTTTGTGGCATGTCTGTATCATTACAAAGCTTATAAAGTATATATACTATATAGGTATTTTTTAACAGCTTGTATGCCCTCACAACTCAGTGCAATTCAGGCTTTTTGGTACTTTAGGAAAAGCAACAAATTTCTTCAGACTTGTTAGTGAAAAATCGCAGTGGAAAACAATGGTGTTTATGCTTGTGTGGGTGCATGTGTGTCAAAAGAGCTTTAGATTTATCCTATCATCAAGTTTGTTTATCTTAGGTGGTGTTCAATCATCTTTTCTTAGTCCATCTATGTCAGTGCATATTTAAAGGCATGATTCTTCCTTTCAGAAGCGTCTGTGATATTAAGAGCTTACAAATGTTTGCACAATGTCTGTGTGATGAAAAGATATGCAGATCTGAAAGTTGTGTTAGTCAAGGAACAGTCTAGAAAGTAATCCAGATTGCCAAATTTTATCACTTGCTGTTAATACACACACTTCCAAGAAGCATACAAACCCTAAACTTAATAAAAGACGTTTTGTGTGAGGTTCCCATTCATCTGGACTAATAATAATAATAAAGCAGTAGCTGAAATGTTACTTAAGCCAAAGATACTTCTTCATGTAATTTAAACAAGTATATTGTCTTGTACAGTAATACTGGGATTTTTCAATGTGGTAGTCACATCAGAATTATAGTTATTACTTGCACAGTCTGCACTGTTGATATATAATTTATATTTAGCCTTTTCTTGTTTTCCAGGTCTCCCAACAAGGACATGGCTTCAAATGAAAGAGAAATTGTGGTTTGGGTCTGCCAGGAAGAGAAGATCGTATGTGGCCTTACAAAGCGCACAACTTGCGCAGAAGTGATTCAAGCACTGCTTGAGGAACATCAGGCAACATTTGGAGAGAAAAAAGTCCTTTTTGGAAAACCAAGTGATTACTGTATTGTCGAAAAATGGAGAGGCTCAGAACGAGTACTTCCTCCCTTGACAAAGATCCTGAGACTTTGGAAGGCCTGGGGGGAAGAGCAGTCTAATTTGCATTTTGTGTTGGTGAAGTCAGATGCTTTCCTTTCATTTCCATTGTGGAAGACAGCTGAGGCTAAAGTAGTACAAAATGTAGAAAAACAGTGGGAGCTCAGTCCAGCAAATTACATGAAGATGTTGCCAATAGACAAGCAAAAGAAAATTGTGAGGAAGACTTTCCGGAAACTGGCAAAGCTTAAACAGGACAGTGTTCAGCAAGAGAGAGATAGTATGGAGACACTGATTCATCTGATCATTTCCCAAGACCATACTATTCACCAACAAGTCCTTAGAATGAAGGAACTAGATAGGGAAATCGAAAAATGTGAAGCAAAATTCCATCTAGATCGTGTAGCCAATGATGGAGAAAATTATGTGCAAGACTCCTATTTAATGATCAGTCCAGGTGAGGCTGAGCAGCAAGGGAGTAGACCAGATGATCAAAAAGAGATGCATGACTACTTGAGCAAAAGTGAGGGTATTTTACAGGTTGAAGAGAGACTGAAACATCACAAACAATTAATAGAGAAGCTGTGTGCTGAAATTGAAAGAGAGGTACATGGTATAAGCACAGAAAAAAATGGAGATGATGTTCGCACAGAAGGAGCTGCTAATGGTGAACTGGAAAACACAAATTTGGAAAGTGTAAAATGTGAGCTGGAAAAAAGTATGAAAGATGGTCTAAGAATCAACTCATACCTGAGCTGCGTTCAGAAAGAACTTACATACAGGGACTCTCTACTTCAAAAGAAAGAAAAAGAATATGAACTTCTTACAGAAGAATTTAATTTACTACATGTTAAAGACAACATTGAAACTAGGCTTCCATCAAATGAAGAACCATCAAAGGGTAGTGTCATGTCCAGCAGCAGAATTGCTGTTCCTGACGTTGTTCATAGAGTGACTAATCTGGACATAAACGATACAGACTCTGACACTGGAATCAGCTCTACACACAGTCAGGACTCTGAAATAACTTCAGGGGACATGGTACTGTTGTCAACATAGTTGAAAACAGTCACACATTTATGAAAAATCATATTTTGGAGGATATTTATGAGAATTAATAGACCTTGTTGTCTTGAAAGTTCTGTCCTTCAAAATGTTAATGCACTGCTTTAGCAAAGTATATAGTGTCTATTTATGTGCTTAATAGTATACTTGTGCTAAAATACATGGGCAGTCTCTTGGGTTGACTGCTAATAGGTGCAAGACTGTTGGCTTTGCTAAATCAGGACAGACTGTAAAGACCTTGTAATGTCAATACTCAATGAAGCAGCAGCATTCTGACTGGATTGGACCAAAAGTCTGGACATTTGATATCCTTAATCTTTGTGTCCACTTCTGCATCTCTCTAACTTTTTAGGAATGTAAATTAGAGATTAGATCAAACTAGACAAAGAGCTTGATTTTCTGCTCTGTTCCATTAGCTTTATTCAGCTGGAGTTTCCTGCTATGAAGCTGCTGTAAAGGGATATATAATTGAACATGTAATCTGTTAAAAAATAATTATTAGGATATTTGTAGGACAAAAAGAATGCAATGTATTTATGCTATATATTTGAATTCAGTTTTGAGTTATCAGGATGATATTTTTAATAACATTTAAGTCCCATTTTAAAAATTATACACAGAAGTTTTTAATTTCCATTCTCTTTCAGCAGCATTTAACTGCTTCTATGATACTTAAAACTCCTACTTATCTGCTGTTACCCTGTAGTTGCCCCAGTGATGCTTAAGTCCACATAGTTCCTGCCAGCGGGCATGTCAGAACTGCCTACGTCCTGCTTGTGCAAGACTCTCAAAACCCAACCTCACACCTAACCCCAGGGGCATTTTCAGCAAGGCTTTCTCTTGCCTATCTCACCAGTTGAATTCAGTGTCTTAGGCCTCCTCAGATCATGACTACCAAATAAAGCATAACAGAAGGGACAGGCAGCAACCAGACATTTTTGGCTCTGGCTAGACACTGTTTCCCAATAGCCAGGTAGTCACCATTTTCACATAGCAGGTAGGTTGTCAGATCCTGCCTACAGGTCAAATCCTGCTTTTTGGAACAGGAATATGGACCTGTAAATCTTACTTCCTTTGTGAGGACTTTGGGATGCAGCTAAAGCTGATCCACTTTATACAGCTAATTAAATATTGGTATATTGTTCCCTTACCACCCTTCCCCACCCAGAAGAATAAGGAAGGAATGCAAAACATAAAAATTTTACAACTATGTAGTTCACTTAGGACGTAGTAGTTGATCTCAAATCTTCTCCAGTATGTTGCTGTTAATCCAAAGTGAAGGTGTATTAACAGGTGTTCTTAGTGAATAGGATTTCTAACTCTGAGCTAGAGACTGTGCTAACGGTACAAGTAATTTCTGGGTGGCCATGTTTATATTTTGCAGATCAATCTGTTTAGTACTTTTTATAAATAAATTGAATGGAGGTATATTTACAATGTTTCTAAATAAGGTTTAGCTTTATTAAAATTCAAACAGACTCTGTAATTAAAAGCCTACAAAGTAAATAAATGGACAATACCTAGAAAGTATTAGGTAAAATACACTGCTTTCCCTTTCTATCTTACTTTTTTCTTAAATGTCTGTCAATAATTTGTTTTCTAAAATGATCAAAGTGCTAGGATTGCTTATTAGCACGTATTTGACGCAAAGAAAAAAAAAAAAAAAGGCCTTTTCTAAAAAAGGCAGGTTTTGTGGATTTCTTTTTTTTTTTTTTTTTTTTTTTTATCCTGTTTGTTATAGGTTTTGTTCCAGGAAAATGTGTTAGTTGCCTTAATATATTTTGTGTTTTGTTTTTGTCTTACAGTACTATTTGAATACTTCAATAATAATATGTCATATTTAGACTTACCAGTTCCTGATAGAGACACGTGAATCAAATATATTATCTTTCTTTTGTAATAATTTATTAACACAGCTCGGCATCTCTTGAACTTTGTGGTATCACTGACAGGTGGTAAGTAGAGAGCTCTGTATGCTGAGAGTAGACTAATGTATTCTGAGTACTTTTGAATTTAGTTAACAGTTACTTCTAATGAGTCTTTTTTTTTTTTTTTTGTATAAATATTTAGAGGATAAAGAATTCAAACAATAATATTCACAGCTGTATAGGCTAGTACAAGACATATGGGGAAACTTTATCAAATTTATTTCACTCATAGGAACTTGTACTGGTTCTCATAACTGATCTTTATCCACACTATGTGGCAGATTGTACAGCCTCTGCAACATGTAGATCTTAAGAGTATTACTGTGTTTTAAGAAGAAAATAGGAAAACTAGAGAGTATTTCTTAAAAAGAGAGTATTTCTTAAAAAATAAAGTAATATTAAAAGAATCCAGAATTTTGGAGTGTATGTTTGAAACTTATACTTCAATATCTCAATGAACTTGATTTTTTTTTAGAATTTAGAGGAATGTGTAAGATGATTGAAGAATGTGTGCACTCTTTGTTGTTTATCTGCCTCTACACATTTCATATACATGTTTGACCTGCTTTTAGGATGCTAAAAGTATACTTTATGAACATTTATCTCCCTATTTAATCATTCTTCTTTTGTCTTAAATATCTGTTTAGTTTGGTTTTAGGGTTGGTTTGTTTTTTTTTTTATTTTCTCTGTGAAAATGCACACTTTGCCTCATTTCCTGTCATTCCCTTAAGCCAGTTCCTTTTTCATCTTCACATTTTTGTTTTATTTTACATATTTTTCTATGGATTATGTTATACTTACTGACAAAGAGGAAGATCAGAGAAGTCCTTCATAAGAGCAGACAAAAATTCAACTCAGGGAAAGGAAATGTGAAATGTCAAAGTAAAATGAAATTCAAACCATTACACTCATCTGTAGAAGTTTTGTTTTTTATTTTTTGGTTTTGTTTTTTTTTTAATAGAAAACGCATTTCATATAATCACAGAATGGTTCACTTATAATGACTTTATTCTGGCATATACATCTGGGTCAAAGCAATCCCAAGCACAGCTACAGGTTGGGCAAAGAGGAGATTCACAGCAGCCCTGCAGAGAAGGACTTGGGGGTGGTGGTTGATGAGAAAACGAACATGAGCCAACAATGTGCACTAGCAGCCCAGAAAGCCAACCGTATCCTGGGCTGCATCAAGAGGAGCATGACCAGTAGGTCAAAGGAGGTGATCCTGCCCCTCTGCTCTCATGAAAGCTCACCTGTAACCATTTGTTGAATTGCCAGATCCAACTGTCCCTTTCAAACCACTTTCCTTTGACTGGAACGATTGGTGAAAAAAACACCTGCACTCCAGAGTCCATTATGGCTGCTCCTAGGGCTCTGTAATCCTTTTTGATACTCCTCAGGCTGCTCCTGGCTGTACCACTGGTCCCCACATAAAACAAAAGCCA
>JBCJKH010016458.1:0-31240 GCA_039877255.1 Loriculus beryllinus
AAAAAAAAAAAAAAAAAAAAAAAAAAAAAAAAAAAACCCCCCCCCCCCCCCCCCCCCCCCCCCCCGAAAAATAGAGGAATTGCTAGTAATCTTATTTTATCTCTGTTCAGGTGAAGTGTAAGGAACAGTAAACACAAACACCAAAGAAAATTTAGAAACACATCTGAAGGTATTGAGAGCAATCACATCTGACCTTTCCACACGAAAAGGATGAGCTTAGTCTGCCATGCCTTTTAGGATGCCTTAATTTGGGCATATCAAGTGTCTCTCCATCTTACTTAAAGAACATCACAGAAGCAAAATCTGTTTCCAGATAGCTTACTTTCTTGTCTGTGTGCTAAAAGCTCTAGTTTTCAGATAGCAAACTAAAAGATACTTGATCTTGTAATGAAATGCAATTTCACAAATGACTCTCACAATCCTGCAGCTTCATGCACCTGTGCCATCTCCTACAGCCCAACTCACCCAAGGACTACAAGGTGGTTCAGCAACTGAAGTAGTAACTGCAGGATAAAAGCCAAACTGTAATGTCTCAGAAGTTAGCTTAATGTGAAATAACCAAACATTAGAAAACACGGTTCTGCAAGAAAAATCAATATACTGACCTGGAGTCTGAGCTCTCATTTATACTGTTGCTCAAGAAGCTTCCAAACTCTACTGCAAGAATTCCATTACTGACAGACCTAAAACAATAGCGTTCATTAGCTCAGTTGATAATTTCTTTTCCATTCATAGACAATCCAAAATCTCTAAAGGCAACTGTCACAGAGCTGGCGTTAAGCCTAGCTAAGGTTAGCACAATACCAGTCTACAACCCAAAATAATGCAACTGGTGGATGAGAACCTTTTGATTTCCTCTGTCCTCACCAAAATATGATTAATGGAGTCAAACAGAAAACTTGAGTCTGGCTTATGGGATACAGTTCTTCTCTGCTGAACTCGTTTCAATTGTCCTAGTCTCAGGTCTGTTGAGTTACTTGATACTCAGCTCTACAGAAAATGAGTTTAGACTGTTTTAGGTATCCATGAGGGAGGAAACAGGATAGGAACTACACCACAAAGCTGTAATTTTGTCATCAGCAGCTCTCAACTGGAAACACAGAAGATAACTTCACCATGTTTTCTTCAGCAGTAAATTTGCTTTTAAAATTCCCACCCCTATCGCAGTTCATTATCTCCTTAAATTAAATTACATGGATTATAAAAATCAGTATTTTATGGAGGACGAATTTCTGTTGTTTTCTAAACCCAGATCATTTCAGTGATCCCACTGGCAGAATGCATCTTAAACAGATATATCAGTACAACTAAGCAGTGACAAACTGCATCTTGGACACAGAAGCTCTTGAAGGTTCACAGAACTATACCCCAAAGATATGTTTTATCTGCTGCACTGCCTCCCATTTTCCCTGGAGTACTGAAAGGTGTTAGTCAAATGTTGCAAGTGGTTAAAAAAACCCCACAACATTGACAGAAAGACAAAGCAACCCTGAAAGCACGATTCCCTGTAATTTTCCACAAGTTTGCATAAGTAAGTAATTCTGTGAGGAGCAAAACTAAGGGAGCCTGATTTTCTTCCTAAGCCTAAAACCATCCTGGGTCTTATGATTAGATTTTCTGTGTCTAACACCACACAAACTCCTGCTGCGGATTCCTACTGCACTTCCTAATGTCTTCCTCATTTTCTCTAGTATACAAGAAAAATTCTATTCACATTGCTTATTCCTTCTTTTTACAAATAAATTTGAGTTGTGATTGTCTATGTACATAGGCACCAAACCTCACAAACCACTTTTGCCCTCTTACCTAGAAGTATCAGTATGTCTTCTCAAAATGTATATTTTAGAAATAGAATCTTCTAACATGGTGAAAAGAACATAATGTATATTGGATGTTTTGTCATTCCACCTGTAATGTGAGGGAAGGAAATGAAAATGCAGATTAAGTTTTAATAACTGGTAAATGACACAGAACAAGGAATAGCAGCATACTTACAGAAATGGTAATTTAAATAACTGAGGTGTGGAATCTTCACTGAAAAGAAAAAAACAAACTAGTTTATTAAAAGCTGCTGTAATTTTGTGCAAATGAGCTTTAGAAATAATCTAAATAAATACCTTTGAGAAGTTTTGTAAAGAGACATGCAGAATGCTTGATGCACTGACTTTCCAATTACATCCTAACAAAAATAATGAAGATAGGCCAAAAAATGCAGTCAGTTATTCATAACTGTACACAATTTTAAAGGCAAGGAAAAAAACCAAACCCAACCAACCAAAACCACCTGAGTACATCTGAAAAAATTCACCAATATTTATGCTGGAATAAACATCCCTACTGAAACACTACTGTCACTTGACACAGTAGGCACTGACTAACATCTCTGTTGGTGACACGGACAGTAGGATTGAGTGGGCCCTCAGCAAGTTTGCTGATGACACCAAGCTGTGTGTTTCGGTGGATAAACTAGAGGGATGGGATGCCATCCAGAAGGACTTTGATACACTTGAGAGATGGGCCAATGCAAACCTAATGATTTTACTGTTCAACAAGGCCAAGTGCAAGGTTTCTGCACGAGGGCTGGGGCAATCTCAAACGCAAGTCTGGGCAGAGAATGGATTGAGAACAGCCCTGAGAACAAGGACTTGGGGGTGTTGGTTGATGACAAGCTCAACACTGACCTGTTGTCAAGTGTTGACCTGTTGTCAGTGTTGACAAGCTCAATACTGACCTCAACAACACTAACACCTGCTCACAGCCCAGAAAACCAATTGTATCCCGGCCCGCATCAAGAAAGTGTGACCAGCAGGTCAAAGGAGGCAATCCTGCCCCTCTACTCTGCTCTTGTGAGACCTCACGCAGCTCTGTGTCCTCAACATAAGAAGGACGTGGACATGTTGGAGGGGGGTTTGAGCAACATGATCTAGTGGTGCCCACAGGGGGTTGAAACTAGATGATCTTTAAGGTCCCTTCCAACCCAACCCATTCCATGACTCTATGATTCTTCATAATGTACAGATTAATATATTGCCAACTAATATATTTATCTACTACACAGCGCATACACCAAGTTGATTAACATTCAAAATAGACCCCAACAATCTGGGAACATAAGACATGAAACAAAAAATCCCCTATTATGCTCTCTCTGGCCAAAGGCTTCAGACATCCTGGCAACAATGAAGCTGAGCTGCATACTACCACCTAAGTTGCAGGCACTCAAAGGCAAAGATTAAAACTTCAGGCCTTACTAAGCATGACTACTACCGTCAGTTGACTGCTAACCGTAGAATAAAGTTCTAATTCATATAAATTGAACTTACCGCTGGCTTTAGTAAACACTGATCAATGACCCCTTCCATCTGCCTTTTGACAAAATGCAGTGATTTCTCAGGATAGTACGGAAACAGAAGTGGACTTTCTGTAAACACATAAAGTTTATGTGAAAAAATGCCTGTACCTCTATAAAAACTATAATACACTATTATCAAAGTGACAAATTGGAATGACCCCAGCAGAGGGTCAAAGAAGATGGTCACAGGGCCAGAGCACATGCTTTATAAGAAGTTGAGGGAGCTGGGCTCATTCAGCTTAGAAAAGGAAGGGCTATCAAGGAGGAACTCACTGGTCTCTTCAGCTGCCTAAAGGAGGCGTTACAAAAGACATCATCTTCAAACTTATGCAGGGAGAAGGGAATATGCAACAGCCATAAGCTCCAGCAAGGGATATTCCAATCAGATACAAGGAAAAGAGTGACTGGTTAGTGCTCATGAAAGGGCAGCATGCCCAGAGAGGTTACAGAGTCTACCCCTGAAGATACAGAGCACCTGACTGCATAAAGCCTTGAGCAACTCACTGTAGCTTCAAAATTAACCCTTCTTTGGTTGGATTAGGTGACTGTATAAATTATTCCCTGATTATAAATGCTAACTCAACTAACCAACCGAATTAGAAAACAAATTCAAAAAAAGAAGGAACTGCATTTACTCAAAAGCTAGAAATAGAGTTGTCATAAAGTATCTTGTTTAAGCAAAATTATTTCCATACTTTTCACAGTAGCCCTGATTTGGCTTCTATAGGACTGATTCATTCTTACAAAATGAACAACTTCGTATGAAGACATTTAGCTTTGGAGATAATCTCGCTATTTATTTTAGGTACATAACTTGTTTCTTTTCCAATGTTTAGCTGGCAAAATGACACAAATTATATCAACCAACAAAATTATATAAAACATCAAAGAAAGGTTGAAGGTGTCAACAACAGAAGCATTACTTGTCCTATAACCTTATAAACATCTCAATACTTGCCAAATTAATACCAAGAAAACCACTCAGAATTAAATAGGCAGAAAAAGGCAGCTCTAGCAAATTCTATTACAAGACAGCTTATGCTGTATAAGTTTTACAGTCTATGGTTTCTAAAGTTAAACAAGAGATATTTTGCCATGAGCTTGTTACAGTCTCTTACTTCTTTTTCACCACTAATTAACAAAATAGCCTCAGACTCCAGTGAAAGAACATGTAAGGACACTTCCCCCAGGTATGACCTAAGCGTAATTATTACTTCCTTGAACTGGAATTAAGATCTCCTAAACCAGGCTTCTCCTAGGATACCTCCCAAGCAACATTTCTGAGGCTGGTACATAAGGTAAGAATCTCCTCATACCCAGAAAATGGCTAATTGACTAGGTAAGCCACTATATAGAAACTGTATAATAACAAGGACCATTTATTTTATTCTGCTCAGATGAAGACCAATGACTAAAACTATAGAAATAAAAATAACTCATAAACACGAAAAAACAGATTATTCTTCTACACTGGTAACATTCTACATGTATCTTTGTTAAGCTTTTTACTAAAGCACAGGTTACCTTTAAGATGAGTAGTGTTTTTGAGAAAGTTAAACCACTGGTTTCCCTCTGTGTTAGGTGGTGATACAAGGTCATCATCTTCATCTTTCAAGTACTAGAAAAGAAGCAGACATTTATATGATTGCATTTTAAGAATAAGGGACATCAGAATTCAACTCCAGCATTACCCCTCACAAGTCTGATAAACATTTCATTTTAACTTAACATTAAGTCTTTACTTAGTCTTAAGTGTAGTCTTTAAATACCCCACCCCTTCTAGAAACAGTGAGAAAAATCAACTACTGAGATCACACAGTGATAGTTCTACAGGAAACTGATTTTTGAATCAAGTTTGAGCACAAGTGTTTTGAAATACAGCGATTAATGGCATAAAGACAAACACATTTCAGTTTTGTGTTACTTCACTTTCCCTAAAAATACAGCATATGTAAGGTAAAACTATAGGATATGGTTTTAAACACTACTTTTCCTAATAATATGCAAAAATAATTAAAACTCTCCATTACCATTACTGGAATATGCAACACAGAGCAAAAGGGACAAAGAAGAAAAGTGGGCACAACTTTTAATCTTCTTTACCTAAGGATTTTCTAATTTAGTTTTTTGCCATTTATTCCCTAGTTCTTTACCTGGCCAACTCTCTCCACATTGAAATATTTTCCTTTACGATTGTAAAGTTCTGGTGCCTGAAAAAATAATGCAAACAAACCCATTATTTAAACCAAAAGTTAATGAGAAGTAATGTACAAAAAGATGATTGTGTAATTTTATTACAAGATTTTTCAGCTGGAAAAAAAAATACAGTCAGATGCTGTACCTGGCAAACCAGTAACTTACCTCATTAAAGTGTTCAGTAAGAAAATCAGCAACAAATGTGATATCTTTTTGAGTCATCTAAAAGGAAAAAAAAAACAACAAACAAAAAACAGTAAGAAAAGCAAAGGATAAGAAATACATTTCAATGAGCACAGAACACACAAGGTCCCCCCCAGCCTGCCCTCAAAGAACACATGCTTCACACTCCAACCTGCTTGGGAGCCCTCTGCTGAACTCATTCTAGTTTATTCATGTCTGTCTTATACAGGAGGGCCTCAAACCAGAGAAAGTATTCCAGATGCAATCTGATGAGTGCTAAGTAAGGAGGGTCCTGTCCATGCTCCCGTTAGTACCGCCCTGGTTACTTGGCCACCTTTGTTGCCAGGGCACACAGCTGGCTCATTCCCAAGGTCCATCTCAGCAGAGCTGCTCCTCAGCCAGCTGGGGCTCTGCTGTGCAATTGCAGGTGGTCACTCTTACCCAGAACAGAACGTTGCATTTGTCCTTGCTTGTCCCCACCTGTGCATTCCTCCAGCCTATCTATTTCCCTCTGGAAGGCACCTCTGCCTTCGAGTGTGTTAACTGGTTCACCTACTGTGATAGTGTCTGCAAACCCGATGCAGGTGTACTCCACCTCCTCTACTAGGGCACTGGTAAAGATGTTAAAATTGTATTCTGATTATGTTAGTCATTCAGAGCATATAAAGAGCTGCTATACAGAGGTCTCGAATTCATACAGCGCACTAATAAAAGAGTAGTATTTACAATGAAAACATAAAAAGTAATTCATGTGAGACAGCGTATTAGTGTGAATCCGCAGGCATCAACTTTCTCAAAGAAACGACAGACACTATTCTTTAAGTTTAGGAGCAAAAATAAACCTTTAGCCTTGCACTCAAGGCAAGCAGAATACAGAATATGCCACCATTTATTAGAAAAAATTACTACTACCTTGTTCAGCTCCGGAAGCACATGATCTTCTGACATCCTCAACATGGCTGAGAGAAAAATTATATTCTTACTATATTAATATTATTATATTTTCCTAATATTCTTAATTTTCCATGGCTATGTAATAAAACACTGTTAATAAAATGGGAAAGATTAATATGTCAGAAGCAAAAGAGTCTGGAAGGAAGAATTTGTAAAATTGAGACTGAAATTAAGCCTCACTTCCTTTACTAGCTTACAATACAAGTCTTGGCAAATATTTATCTTTAAACTTTTCCAACTGCACTGTAGCCTGTACAAGACTAAAAATATTAGAAAAGGGGTTAATAAAAATGTATTCGTGTACATAGAGTAGTAAAACAGACATAAAACACATGAATAGTGTCACACCCAGAATAACATGTTTTAAAATTTTAAATCAGTGAGGCTTAAACACTTCTCTGTTCAGTTTCAACACAAACACAGTGAACATTTAAACAATGAAAGTTCTAACATTATGACAGAGAACTCTGATAGTTCTACTTTCTGCAATTTTAAAAATTATAATTACTATATTCTTGTTATTAAGTGCTAACATGGCATTCCTGGTGCTTTTACAGTATCTGGTAAGACTGCTTAAGTTTTTTGTAAAGCAGTTCTAAAAGGATCAATTAAACATTATAAACCCATTCATAATCACTTGACAATAATAGGCTGACTAACATATAGCAATTCCTTTTGACATCTTACCTACAGCTACCCAGCTACAACTGCAGGTGACTATTAAGTGTACCCCGACATTCAGACACTGCTTACATGTATGTATAACCTTATGGCTAACTAGGTCTCCCCAGGAGAACATAGCAAGTGACAGAGTAAGGAGAGTTAGACTATACTTGAAATATGGTGTAATCTATATACTAGTTTAATTTCTCCAAGTCAAGACCAGCAAATTGCTCATAAAACAGACAACAGTCTGGAGCATCATTACAGCATAAGTATATATTTAATACCCACTGTTCACACAATAAGTTTATTTTGACTGTAACCTTTTAGACAGTCAGAAATTTTCTATGACAGAAATAAACAGATGATCATAACTAAGGCTGGTTTAATTACTTGCCAACATTTCAATGCTTACAATACAAAACAAATACTGGATGCTTACTGTGTCATCAAGCTTACCAACATACAGCCATCGAAAAAATGCTTTGAAGTTTTTCATACTACTGTCGATAACCCTGAATAAGAAACGAGAAAAGAAATTCCCAAATGTCAGAAGCTGCTCCAGGCTTAAGCCCCATCTTTACTACAGAAAGGTCTGCAAGCAGTATCAGGGGTTTTTTTAAGTGCCCAGTGCAACCTTCCAAGTAGGACTGCAGTAAGACAAGATATAGGCTCACCACCAACAGAGAAGCCTTGCTCTCCCAACCTCCTCTATTCCCAGCCACATGCTTTTCCTTAGACACAAGACTCAATAAGCGTATTTTATAAACTCTCTAGACATTATACTTACTGAAGCAGCTCATTTGCTTTCAGGATGAAAGAACCAACAGCAGTGATAGCCTCTGTAAAAAGAGCTAACCATTATTATTAAGCTTGCAAAAGTGAAATCAGGGTTGGTAAGTAGCACACACATTACTGTACCTTCAATTCCAGATGCATCCAATCCCAGAGACTCATATTTTTGTTTCCATAAAGCCATTCCTTTCAATTCACTCAAGTGGTATAACAGTGCCTCAGAGCCACTAGGAATGCCGAAGAAAGAATAATCATCATTTAGCACCCTCTGGAAATTCACTGCTTCAGTACATGCTATGTTTTCATCATTTACTGTGCAAAGAGGAGAGCTTTGCAGAGAGTGGTGGTCTGGCAAGTAAAAGTATCACTTCACAGAAAAGCAAATACTGTCCTAATGATTTTAGCCACCACGCAAAGTTGGTGTGAATATTTTGCACATGTCCTGTAAGCACACCAGGCAGTGATATACAAGATTGTTCAAAATACTTCAATAGCTCTCCATTACCCAAAAGTAAAACAGTACATTTTGTCACAGTCATGGTCTCTGCACCAGCACACCTACTTAAAAAGAACCACCAATACGCATACTGTTTTTCAGCAGGGCAGATAATACGCCATTTTGTCTACAATTCATTAGATATTCTGTGACTTACCTCTGCAAATGACTTATGACCAACTTTTGTATACTAGAATAGGAAGACTCTATGGACTGACCAAGTTTTTTTAAGCCCTGTTAGAAAAAGAAACACAAACACATAGTAACGTTTTGTTAGCTTAACAGAATAGTGATTAAAATATATTGAAATAATTATTTGAATACGTTAAATATTAACGTACCTTTACTGTCAGTTGGTTCATTAGTAACGCTTGAAGCTCCAGACTGTATGGGGTGGGAGAGAGAACCAAATATGCATTTATTGTGTATTTCAATATCAAAGGCAAATGCATACTCAGATAAAACAACAGTAACTACCTTGCTTTGCCCCATAACAACAGCTGCATAAACTCATCCTGAACAGAAGTGGTTGTATTCTTTTCCTGTCAGTCAAAATGATTGAAATAGATTGGTGAAGAGATTAAATCCAGGCTACCAAATAATCTCACAAACACTTGAATTAAAGTATATTGGAAATCCCAGCCCACATCCTTGAATGCCGAAATCACACTACTGATCTCTGGAGATTTTCTAGTATTTTAAGTTATTTTCAATTGTATTACCCAGGAAAAATCCTAAGCAGTTTGCACCACCAATAATATGCTCTTAAGAAAATACAGAAATTATTTGGTTCTATTATTTGAGAGCCACAGTACCTGGACGAACTTTGTTAGTCGTGAGTCCATCTGCATCAATATTTCTTCCCATGCTTCACACATGCACGTCAATGACAACTTTATATACTGTAATACAGATACAGACATCAGTGGTTTTTTGCTGGGTTTTTTTTTGGGGTTTTTTCATCCCTTTTTCCTCCCTCAATATACATGCAAGAACTGGATGTTATTATATCAAGTGAAGTTATACTGTAGATATTATGTAACATTTATTATCAAATTACAAGTTAGAACTCTACATTTACTTAAAACCAGCTTAAGCTTCCTACTAGAAAACATTTATTTTACTGGCATTAATAATACTGAGGCTGGTAGGAACTGTGATATTAAGAGGATATTGTAACACAACTGTACCTGTAACAGAGTTGAAATGTGAGTAAATTTCCGGGCCATTCGAGTTACCTCAGGTAAGTAACTTGATAACAGACTAGTGTCCAGCTATAACAAATGAAATAAACAACAGCTTACAGATGATGATTTGTCTTTCAAGAAAGTTTAGATTATAGAAATTAAAAGACAAACTGGGAGAACCAGCAGAAAAACTGATTATTTCTCATTTCCTACAGCTTATTTTAAGAGAGAAATAAATTTAATTCAAAGCAGTAATCTATAAAAAAACCCTCCTGATAAGGTTCATCATTTCGGAGTTGTAAGAGTTATAATTTCAAGGATGACTGTTCTGGGTAGACTAGATAATCAACAGAACTACAGATGTGCCTTTGTATGCAGAATGAAGAAAATCTGAGTAACCATAATTGTATAAATGAATGTTTAATTTGAACTAATATTGTAAAAGAATGCCTCAGATCATCAGCATCAGGCTCCCTGGTGAAGCTGCAGGTTAACATGATAAATCCAAAAGCTAAATTGTGAATTTCAGAAAGGCTGGAAATAGTAGTTAGGTTTTTTTTTTTTCTCCACAAATAATGAGAAAGCAATAAAGATACCAGAAAGTAATTAGAAAAGCAGTTTCACTTATAAAGGACATTTTAAAGTTACTTTACTTGCCTGAAAATATGTTATCTCAGCTTCACTGTCTGAAGAGTCTCATATCTCTGTAATAACCGACAGTGATTTCAAATCACTAGACAAACATAGTCCACGACAAGAACCTGCCACCTGAAGGATTCCAGTTTAAAAGTTAATGAAATATTGCATTTCCTCTAAGATGTATTTACTGCTCTCACACATACAAAGACAACTGTGGTCAACAACATGTAAAAAACAAAGCAAAATTTTCAGCTACTGTTCAGGAGCAAAACCACTCATTACTGTGGATTAACACTGAACTTCATTTCATTTAAACAAGATGTCAAAACCACCAGGGATCTTTCCAACAATAGCCACACAACCCAATCAAGAGAAACAACTATTCTTTTCTTTAAAACTCAGCAACCTGCTTTCACTTATATGTAAGCATACCCATGTATTTTTTTCATTCAGTTCAGTTGCAGTTTGGTGTATTACGAAACACAGATACAGAAAGGAATGCAACATACCCCAGTTACTGTAGCAATCTTGAACATTCCATAAGCATAAATCTCAATAAATCCACAGCTGCCACCAAGGACAAGAGCATTAAGCCTATAAAAATAGAAGAATGTGTTGATGAGCACAGTGAAACAAATTATAATGCACACAAACACAATTCTTTACACTTAAATTCCATCCCTTTACTAAAGATGATCTAAAGAATCTCCAAACAAAAAAAATACTGTGCTAATGTCAAGACGTTTAAAACCAAAACAAGTTTCAGTGTCATTGATAAGACATCCTCTAACACTTACAGAATGAGTAGCAACTAATAAATTAACTGATAAAATAGGGGAAAAAACCAAAACCCCCCCCCCCAAAAAAAAAGAAAAACAGTATAGGCACACAAGTCCTTCTTCACTAATGTTATATCTTCCAAAAGAAAAAAAGTAGCAGTTTCTAGCAGCAGCCCATCTATCAATACAGCCTTAAGGAATAACTGATGACAGACAGATGCCATTTTTTTTTAAATTTTTTTTTTTTAATAAGGAGGATGCTTCTCAGTGGTGGGACTGTAAAGAACAGCAGAAAAAGCAAACGGAAAAACAAGGTACTCCTCAAAAATGCACAGCCAGCATGTCACAAAACCAGTCTCAGTACGCTAAACTACACTTTCTCCAGCTTCTCCAGTTTCCCAGTAAGAGACATTTACCTTAAAGTAACCTTAATAGAGCTGATTTCAGAGCTAATTTTAACTTTGTCACACTCATGCAAACTCATAGGAATTTCCCATCTGTAACAAGATTTTATCAATGTCTCCGAGACCAGCTTAAGTAACGCAACATAGCCTTCAAATGCAGGCCAAGAAACTTCTCCCAGGGAAAAGAATATATGGCACCAACACCAGCTGCTGATAAAGTGCCTTATAATCCCTCTAAATTGAAGAGGGAAAGTATAAACTGATAGAGGCTTTAACATATTTTTGAACAATACTTTTGTACGTGAAAAAAAGAGACATTACATATCCTTTCTCCAGGACCTTTAAATACAGATTATGAATAACATAAAAGTAACTCCACTAGTATCCATTATTTTATGGCTTTAAATAAAAACCCCAAACAACAAAACAACCCCACAACCCACATACAGAATTTACCTTACATCACCCAGAAGCTTCATAATCTCATCTGACTTTTCTTCACTGAAAATACAAAATGTGTGATTAGTGTTTATGCAGCTTGTCTCAATACCAGAAAATAAAACAAAAAAATAGAGATAAAATGCCAATTTCTTACCTGAAAATTTTTGCAGTAGTACTGTAACTGAAAATAAAATAAATATTCTCAGTAACAGTGAGCAAACCTCTAATCCAAAGCACCCGTACTCATTACAGATGAATAACCAAAACAAAGACAACGAACAACAAATTGTATCTTCCCAGACTTATTAGTATAATGCTTACTTTTTTGGTAGCGCTGGTAATTTAGGCAAAAGGAGATTTGATTCATCCTCAGCATTGTAAAAGGAAGAGAGAACACTGAAAAAGAAGTAAGACTGTCTTTACCACCCAAGCTGTAAAAATGGGAGGAAAGAGAATTTCTAGCTTCAACATTACAGTATATAGTCATTACTTAGGGAACCTTTAGTAATTTGTCAAATGATCAAACTAATAGAAGAAGTCTGAAAATCTCGTTTCTATTTCCATCGAAGAAGAATATAAAGTTTCTATCTGTTGACTCAGCAGCTTGCTATCAAATCCCTCATCTCCTGTAATACAGTTACTGACCAAGGCATTCTGTTTAAACCCTGTACAACCCTGCAGTATAACCCACCTATACTTCAGAAAAGCTACAGGCATATTACAGTGAGAGGAAGACTACATTGCAATACTAAATACCATACCTCAGACATGCCAGAAGGACGAGATTTTGCATAAGGAGATAAGTCTATTTCCATCAGGAGAACGATTTAAGATGCAGTTATTTCCCTGACATTTTCAGACTGGTGTTTTCTGAAGGACGGTGGGATCTAACATTACCTCCTTTTTTAAAAATCAATGTTTTACTTAATTATTGCCTGTACTGCAACAAGGTGCATATCAAAGGTTTTTTGTAAGACCACAGAAACAGGGACCATGAACGCCACACATGGTCACTAATGGCAGTCTGACTTCCTGAAGCAAGTAAACCCACTACAGAAATGCCAGTGGGGTTGAATGTAACACCAAAGACACACTGTGAAATATACAGCACCAAACTAATGATCTTGAAAACACAAGAAAGATTTCAGTATAATACTTATTCTAATGAAACAGATTAACATTATTAACTTAATAAATTAATTGGTACTGAAGCACAATGGATGTACAAGCTAACACTAGATAGAGGTGGACACTCAGGATCATACTGCGATTTTTGTGTATAACTTAATAAACCATAGGACTAAGATATCAACACTAAAAATAAGTGTATAAAAAGTTTCTAGTCTAACAAAAAGGAAAATTTCAGCCAAATGGTAAAAAAAAGCCAGAGCTATGCAATATAATATTATTTTATATGACCGCTTGTAAGATTCCAAACATAAACTATTAGCAAGGTGGCACTACATAGCCCGTAGTCTACTTCCGGGGTTTTTCAGACTCACCTGCTTTCCTCAGTTACTTCCATCCAATGCATGTATGTAATAGATGAGTCCACAGAGAAAGAGTGCAAGCTTTCAGGTTTTTCTACATCACACAGAATAATCCGCTTAGTATCAGTAAGGCCAAAAGCCAGAACTAGAGAAAGACAAGTAAAATATATAAATAGCCAATGTGCAAAATTTAGTACCTTATACTGAACTAGAAAATGAAGTGTCTTCAAAGCCAACTTATGGGCAGAATTTTCTTTTTCTATGTACAGTCCTTCCAAATTCTCATTTGAAATTTGCTTACTAGAATGGAAGTTTGAACTCCTATCATAATTTAGGTGATAAATTAAAGTCAAAGGCCTGATTTCACAATTATCTATCTACATGTTGAACTGAACATGCTTCTAACACTTCTAACAACAGTTCTGACACAGCAGAGGCTTCAGTTTTTTGTAAATTTGAGGCCATAATTACATATAAAGACTGTCTACCATGAAGGTTTGGGTTTTATTACAACAGAATAAAATTTTAAGACTTGCTAAGCAACCTGCACATCACCTTCTTCTTAACTTTATTCATCCATAAAGCATATGGCAGGTATAAGTTTCTGTGCTTGCTTCCTTGTAATCACAGACAACCAGCTTAAAAAGAAGTTTCTTAAACTCCACATACTCCGTCATAAAACAACATGAGTAGTTTTCAACCACATGTCACAGAAGACTTCCCATTCTCCCATCAATAATGTGTCAAAAACACCCCCAAGATTTCCTTCGAATAATCTTAACATTATTCCTGTTGAAAAGGAAAAGCAGCTTTTTTTTTTTTTTCATTTTCTGGTTTACTTTTAGGGCAATTTTAGCCTCTGCAGTTCAGCCTATGTTAAATAAGCTAAGCTCTCCAGTCTGTAAATTCTGTACTACATACAAAAATATTCTGTTTAGTTAGGAATTTGAAGTTTTCCTGCTCCTTGGAAGCAGTATTTTGGACATAAATCCACCTTCCAAATCTGTTTTGCAATTGATTTCAACTGTGTAAACCTGTCACTTTGAATAAACCTACATAAAATTAAGCCATCATTCTCTTCACAAACAAGTTTACTTAAAAAATTCCTTCACAGATAAGAGGCATCATCACCACAACTTTCACTGATTTCCAACGGGATTTTTATTGCATCATATCACCTCATATACTTGACATTACTTTTGCCATCTGGTCTCCAAGCAAGAGCAGTCACTTCTTTTCCTGTATTTTCATTTGGAGGCAAACTCCACACTCGTTGAAAGTTTGCAAGCCGATGGAGTAAAACCTACAAAGCAAACACATTCAAGACAAGACTATTCCACATTCTCCCATTAATATCAGTCTGTAGATCAGTTCAAGACGCACTTCTTTTACCACTTCTAATACCTGTGGCTTCAATATTGTGTGCTTCTCTAGCAGATTCACCCCTATGTGGTTCTGGAGGGCAGTATACCGTTTACAGCAACAGACAGAAACAAGCTGTACCTTGCGTAAGCCTGTAACCAACAGGGGTTATCCACACCTCCCCAGCCGAGCACAACTGAAAGCACACTCTTGTCTTCATGCATGAACAGCAGTTGCAGGGGGGGGGGGAAATAAATATAACTAGATTTAATCTAAATGGGAAATTTCGCGTGCTTTAAAACCCCAGTGCTGCAGACTGGGAAATAAGGAAGCAAAAAAGGAAGGTGCAGTTAAGTACCGAGAAGCTTGATAAAAAATCTGCTATTCCCAGGCACCTGGCTTATCCCCCAGCATTATACCACAGCAAACCGCAAAGGCACAGCAGAGGCAGCTCTTTCCTCCTCGGTACCTCCCCTCAGCCCGGTGGCCATGCACTCACCTCGCCCGCTCTATTGGCCAGGGCGATGAGGTCCCTTTTGGGGGACCAGGCCATGAAGACCACCTCCTGCGGCAGCTGTTTCTCGCCGACCTGCCGGAAGGCGGGCATTGCGGCGGGGCGCTCCGGCCGTGCTCCGACCGACTCCCCAACCCCTTCCCCCACAGCGGCCTCCCCCCGCTCCCGCAAACCCGCCGGTCTCCCGCCCTTCGCGCCCGGCTTCCGGAGGCGGTGCTTCCCGGCACGGCGCGGATTGGGCCTGGTTACCCTCAGCGGCGCGGCACGGGGCGGTGCTTCCCTTACCTTTCTCTTCCCTTTCCCTTCCCGGCCGCGGTACCCGCCCGCCGTGTGCCCGTCGCTGTTACCTCGCTCCCCGCAGCGGGGATGAGGGCAGCGCCCGCGGCGATGTGGTCCCAGGGGAGGCCGGGCCCGGGCCCAGCTAGGTGTGTCTGTGGGGGGAAGCCCTGCCTGTCCTCCTTACAGTGCAAAGCAACGCTGCTCTGACCTCAACCAACAGCACAGGAGGTTCATCCCCTCCTACTGCAGCACAAAACCTCGGTTTTCTTAACGCTTACACCCAAAACAGGCTGCACTGACACTCAGTCCAATCATTTTCACAACATACCCTATCTCTGCCAGCAGTGGCACCCCCCAACACCTTACCACTAAACAGAACTCTTCCCTTAACTTCAGACTCCCAGTAAACCAGGCAGCTAACCCTAAACATACAAATCTATTACACAGAAACATGGTAAGTGTACAGGTTACTTAGCACTTTTTTTCTTTATGCCAGTAATGATGTACAATGAAAGAACTGTCACTTTAAATTGAATCAGGTTTTCTTTTATTTTGGATGTTAATATTAACATTATTAGAAAAAGGAATCAAAGGCTGGCCATAATAAAAAATAACTATGTATCAGCAAGCAAAGTCAGGCTTTTTTTTTTTTTTTTACTTTTTTCCTGGATAATATGGCATGCTTCACAGCGTATTTACCTTCTTCAGAGTTCTCTGCCTTTGCTTTTTTGTCAGCTCTGTAAAACAAAAAAGGAACATACAGATTAAAATGGAGAACGTACCTCTACATTTGCCAGTATTTTAAATAATGTTCACAGATGTATATGACCCCAGAAGTTCATAAACTCACAAAAAGTACAAGGAATGTTACATCTTACAATGTTATGACATCTAATCCTCCTAAAACTGTCCATTTTACTGCCATTCATTATTTTTCACTTATGCATTTATTCAGTATTTTACCTTTAAGCCAATGTAAAAACAGTAAGAAATGCCACTGACCAATACAAAAAAGCACATAGACTTTCATACTCAATATATAATGCACAGATATATAACAGAAAGGCTTAGAAAAAATACAGAGAGCTTAAGAACTTTATGAAGACGCCTGCAAATAATACAGGACCTAAATCTAAGTAGCAACTGGATTGTTTTCAGCCTCTGAGTTTCCCTTTCCTCTTCTGAGTTAGTTCCATTTGAAGGCCATTACATGCTATTTTTTTTTTTTTGGTCTTTTGATAGAAGTGTGTGCTTGTGTATGTTACAGAGGCACAATCATGGCAGAATAAAAGCATTTAATGTGAACATCATTAATACAGATTTTATATGGTGAGGATTTAGACTGTATAAGAGAAAGCACCTGAAATATCAGAAAAAATACGCCCCAAAGATGCCACAACAAAGCAAGAGACAGAAGCAATAAAAAGAGCATAGTAGTGACTCTTTTCTCTGCCCTTTCATGAGGAATCAAATGAAGGGGATGAAAGTGTTTCATTACTCTAATTTTGAATCTTCTTGACAGAGCTATCTCATGCACCATACACCAAATTTGGGATCTGTATACATCAGCTTTGGAAGAAAAGCCATAGTTAAGGAGTTGGGAGGCACAGTAAGTGACTCGCCTTTTATCATATCCTCCTTTCAGTATATACACCTCAGAGATACAGCAAATGGCCAATAGTGAAAGCTGTCATCAGCACCCAAAGGCAAAAGTCATCTCTTTCTAGATCACTTGCATGAAACAGGATCTAATCTCATTTGAATACTATCTTTTATTATATTAATGCAGTACCACACTTACTGGCAAGCTCTTCTGGTGCGACTGGGACAGGTACTGCGTTTGTGACCTGCCTTGCCACAAACAAAACAACCAGCATCAGTCTTCTCACAACTGTGGTTTTGAAGAGCACAGCAGTTGCAATTGTTACAGTGAAACCAAGCTGCAAAGTAAAGTAATATGATTTTCAGAATGATCATTCTGAAACTAAGCTTAAGATATAGGCTATATTGCCAGGGTTTTAATTCTGTTTTAGTTTTACAGAGATGGATGCAGTCAGTTTCTGGTCCCTCATCAAATTTTGTAAGGCAGCCAGGTAGACAGATACATTGTATGACTATTTCAATATAACTAAATTATTTTGCCATTAGAACTATTATCCTGTATGCAGTCTTAAATGAAAAAAAAAAATCCAGATGTTAAAATGGACTTATATGTTGCAATTTCTGTATCAGTAACAAAAATGATTGCTTCAGCTACTTAAATGCAGCTATAAATACAACTGTACGTAATTTGATCATGCCCTCTCAAACTTTTTAATAGTTGCCTATTTGTTTATGAAATTCTAAAGGAAAAGTTGACAACATCAGGAAACAAAAAAAAAATCAAAACATTTAAGTTTTCCCATAACAAGTATGAATGGGATTTAGTATGCCTTGACAAAAAATTTATCACATTCCCACATGGTACAAGCGTACCTCAGCTACCAAGTGGCAACTCATGTGAAATTGAGATTTTTCCTTTACTCTGTTTCTTCTGAGAAATTACATTTTATTTCTTTTACAGATTATTTTCTGGTTTGCAATCTCAGTTTCTTTGGTCTATAGCTTAAACAAGAAGTGTACTTTTATTTACAAAAGTATGTTTCTATACTTACAGGGTTTTACACATTTTCTGCAAAGAACACAATGTTTCCATTGTCTACCATCCTACAAAAGATGAATAAATACATTGTTTATTTCTGTGTTTGTTTGTTTAAAAAAAACCGGACTGTAGCTTAAAACTGAACTACTGATATGTGGTCCCCATTATTTACAGAAACAAGTCCTCTGCAGGAAGGACTGTAACTTGGAAACAATAGTCCTGAGAATCTGTGAGAACTGCAGCATTTTGAAATTAACAAGTCCTACAACTTCCGAAACATAAGAAATATATTTGTCAACAGACCAGTGATTGGTCTGATGTAAGTTCCAAACTCTTCCTGTCCTCTTTCCAACACAAAGGAACTGGGTAAAGAGAAATAAATTCCTAGTGCACTATGAATGATGTCCTGTGAAGTCAGAAAGTCTAGGAAACTGAACTGTATGGGGTTTCCCAAGGAAGTCAGAATCAGAATAAGTTTTTACCAGAGCAAATATAACAGAAGTTATTATTTGACTACTGCTAAAACTGCTATATAGAAAGAAGTCAAAATACCTACCTTTGATGTACATGAATTGCATATCTCACAGTGCTGGTTACTAGAACTAACATAGCGCTGACATATAGCACAAAACCTGAAAAAACAAAATTTCAATGTACTGATCCACTATTTGCTCACAAAGCAATGTAAATTAATTTTATACAAGCTCAACAATAAAGACTCTTTTTGCTAAATTAAAGATGATGTTTTTGATGCATAAAATCATCACTTTGACCATTTAAACACAGTACATCCAAATACTAAAATTCAGTTGTTTAAATCCACATTAGCCACATTATTATCAGTAAATCAAACCAAGTCTATTCCTTTGTCCTCGATGCTTCTCTAAACGATCATTTTATTAACTACTGTCTCAACCAAGCTGATAATCAGGCATGGCTCTAATACATCTTGTAGGTGTATACATAATTTCCTACAGACAAGCTGAGGAATCTCATCATTCCACACTTGAAAATGTAAACTTCTTTTTAGGTTCCCAGCTCTCTTACATGCTGTTTACAGAACATGCAACCTTAAAAATGAGAGACAGAAATGTGCTCTTCAGCCTGACATCCAAAAGTCAGGTAAGAAAACACTGAAGTCAGGCAAGAAAACACACCATGTCACTTGAGTGTTAATACATCTTACCTATAACCCTCTTCCACAGGAAGTACAATCATACTTGGGGTGAGGTTTGTGAAGATACGGACAGGAGACTGTCTACGACCTGTCTTGCCATGTTTATAAAGAGCATGATTATCATAATCTACCTAGAAATACAAAACCAGAAAAAGAGAGTCTTAAAGTGAATGCTAAGCACAGGCAGAACTATTTACGTATTTGTTATCCTTATATGTGCCTTATGAAATTTTCATTATTATAAAAAATACTCTAATCCCAAATTAGATTACAAGTATTTTGTCTCATTTACTTTTAAATTTGTGCAAACACAGCATCAGGCTAGATTCAAGAAACTAAGTTCCCAGTACTACAATAATCCTAGTCTACCTTTTTGTTCTTTTGCATGGAGTATCTAAGATAACATTGCAGATGTTCTACAAAAGAGCAAGCCATTTAAGACCATGGAACTATACCTTTGGTCACTCTGACAATACCAGCTGACCTGCATCTTACCAGATCTCAGAACAATAACAAAGTTGCAAATTCAAACAGCACCGCTTTTCCCAGCACAAAAATTCTCATCTCTTAACATTAGGCAGGAATGTGGAGTCTAGCCTAGCAAGAGTTTCCATTTTTTTTCCACAAATTTCCATTCTACAAGATACAAATATGTTGTTTGGAACACCCATGTCAGATTTTACACAGAGTTGTTATATGAGAAAACAAAAGTCTAATATCATGAATACCCATGGCTGAGCTCTCAGAAGTCACCAATGTGCACACTCTTACACAGCTAACGGATACAACACTGGAGAAGCTGATGCCAGATTACTGCTTTATCTCCAACAACTTGATTTATTATTTTTCAAAAAATCCATTGTTGTGATTCTGCTCTGGTCCTGGCAGTTTTGGAGACGACAGACCTTATTTATCTATTATTTATTTACTTTTCAATCTTTTTTTACCAGGGATGGGCATTAACCACCAAGCTACTGACATTTCAACAGCTGGGAAAAATGAAACACTCTTCTTGAAGCTACCACGCACTTCTGAAATATGCACCTGTCAAAATTAGTGCAAATTCTGTCACACCGAAAACACTGCAGAAAAAATGAGTTAATGGACAGATGACAGGTAAGTTAAAGGTACCTAATAAACTCTAGGAGGGGAACAAAAATTATCAAAAGTATGACTAATAGAAATACAGAAGCTGGACTTCACATGATGAGAACCACAGGGTTTGCAGTGCCTCCAACATTGTGAAAACTAAAGTCCAAGAACGTGGCCCACCTACAGACAAGTGCTACCAGGGTATCTGCTTTCATCTCCTGTTTACAATACACATGTCTGAAACTTGGCAGATTCACTGGGTTCAGTGATACCTGGTAATCCATCATACTAAAGCTTGGGAAGAACTCCAGAATACGAGACTCAAAGAAGTATGGAAATATCCAGAACATGGGCATCTCTTGGTTGTTATCACCTAGTAATGAAAAGACTTAGATGTACATTAAAAAAAAACGAGGTACACGAAGCATGAAAAATGCTGCATGTATATTCCCAATATACATAAAAAAACATTCTGGATACATGTATGTCATGCTGAGCATAAGAACTAGTTCCTTCAGGCCACAGATAGTTTTGGCATGTTTAACATATGTGGAGCTGTAAGCTCCACTTCACTAATTCCAAACCCCCTAGGTTGGTAAGAAACAGTATTGGTTTGATAGCAGCTTCTTCTCTACCTTTAAAGTCCATTTTAATTGCTAAGTAGATTTATAAAAAACCTGTTGGTTTTTATAGAAGAATTAGGTATTATTAAACTGTACATATCAGGAGAGTAAGTCAGATCTATAGTAGCTCATCTTTAGAAATTGTAACATGAGTGTGTTCACATTCACCTGAGCAGCAAGAATCAGAGACTTTTAAATAGGTACTTTTTCTTACAGTGATGTTACAGCTCAACTTACCTATCTGGCTGCAATACCTACCTCTTTTTTCTGTCTCCTTCCACATTGCCATTAGTTTTTTAAAACTAGAAGCCAGTGCTTCCACTAACCCTCCAAATGGGGGATCAGTCACCATAATGACTCTTTCACCATTGTCTTGATACAAGAATTTCCTACAAGTTTCACACGCAGCCTGTAAGAAACAGAGGTTAATTTCCAGAAATATAGATTCAAGAACTGCAACAGTATTGTCTTAGCAATAAAATGATTATTTTAGAAAGGTCAACTTCAAAGACAGAAGTTATTTCCTCTTGGGTAGTAAGGAAAAAAAAAAAACAAATGAACAAAAAACTATACTTGAAGCACTGAAAACAAGTGCCCTGTTCAGCTAGAGATAATGTATCACGGGCAGATGCAATTCAAGCTCCTTAAGGTAGCCTTCCTCCTAATGGTATTAAATTTAACTTGGAAAAAAGATGATATAGCAAAAAAGCAACTTTCAGGCTTAAAATATATTTTATTCATACCCTTTATTTGGTAAAATATTATCAAAGTAATGGGAACAATTCAGTCCACTGAAAACCGATTCAATCCATACTGCTTATGAAACTGTTCAAATTTTAGCAATCCAGCCTGGACTCTATTATGAAAGTAAATGTAAAAAGCTATGTTTTCCCTGCCATTTCACAGTGTGAAACAGATGTTGTCTCATCTATTACTTAGCTTCTATTGCATTCCAAACCCAGATGTCTTAACATCAATATGCATTAAAGAGTGCTGCAGTTCAGTCCCTGAACACACTGCACTAAAGTGTCATTACAGGTGTCAGCTTTTCACACCTTGAAAAGAACAGCGAGGTGTTTATAATGCAGAGGAACAAGAGTCTTTTGCTTTAACTGAAAAGCACAAATCTTGAGTACAGTAACGGATTAAAAACCATCAAAAGTAAGGCTTTCAGACCAAATTCCCATTTAAACCTAGGTGACTATTATTCTATTCACGATCCCATTCAAAATTAGCTTCTGGAATGGAAAAGATCTTAAAATTATCTATGTAGTATGAAAAGTATTGCAATAAGTAAGTTTATGCAAATCAGTGGTGGCTTATTAATAATGGCAGAGGAAGAACAAAGAATGAGTGACTATAGAGACAAATGTTTGAAATTAACGTTTGGAATTGAATTACACTGTGACTGTACAAAGCTACAATAATGTCCTACTACAACTGCAGGTTTTCTAATAAAGTAAAAATTAAGCAAATAATGTAACACTCAGAAAGCATCAAGAAGCACAGCATTTTCTTTAACCATTATACTAATTCAATTTCATTTTATGACAACAAGGTTTGACCTTGCTTGCCTTGAAAAAAGCAGAAAAACCTCCTTTTCCTCCCACCTCAATTACCAGTGAGCAAAACTTACGGCATCCATTTGGCTTATAAGGGCTTTTGTAGCAACAGAACAGTGCTAACGAATACGACTCACATGCAACTGTCATTTTAATAAAAGCAGCAGTTATAATGTGTAAGTAACATTAGTTAGCATAAATTCAACAGGGAACTTTATCTTTGCATCAAGTCAGAAAGAATTACTGAAGAGGCACTGTTACTGATTTCCAGTACTGTTGATCATTTTCATATCACGATAGCTGTTTTCCTTTAGTCTAGCCATAACTTTATTACAAAATTCTGCATCAACAACATGTACTTGTTTACAAAGCACTCAAGAAATACTTGGCCTTACCTCTCCACCAAAAAAATAATGATTAAACATGTTGTAGTGGCAGAATTCATCCTCTGTGTAAAACTGTGAATACCTGTAAAATAAGTTTTAATGGCAGAAGGAAAATATAACCAACTTCTTGTCTGCATTTAAGGCTATTTACATTGAAAACAAGACCTTAAGAAAAACAACAACTAGGCTCTGATTACTGACAATACATACCAATACTAGAAATTATTATGTGTTATTACTTTTCTCATAAACTGGATGTTATTTGTGTATGTGTGTAAGAACAGACATGCAGAGACAGGAAAGGAAAACCAAGCACCAATTTATCTTTTAAAACAACAGAACACAAACCCTGCACATACTCTTCAGACAGACAGATGTTTGTCAAAACCTACCTGAAATCAATATCTAGCAGAAGGCTTCTAACCCTGAAATCTTCTTCTCGTGATGCTTTTGACTGGATCATTTCATGAAGCCTGAAGTACAATTGGAGCAAAGAAATTTAACACATAATCAGTGGCTTCAAAAATTGTCTTGCAAGACAAGAATGCCTGGTATTTTACTAAACCTAAAACCAAACAGATAAGAGAAAATGGATTAATCTGAATTTGGATGATTCTGTGTGACTAATATTCAAAGTTAGAAAAATTAGTCTTAAAAGATGAAAGTCAGTGAAGCCTATGGGATCACCATGAACAAACAAACAAAAACCCCAAACATAAGCAAAGAAATTCACTATCACTTCTGTAAGAAACAACACAGAACATTTCAAGTGTGTGTGTTATTTGCAGAGCAGCTATAGTCTTCAGTATCTTATGAGCTCAAAGCAAGATCCCACTACACGCTTAGGTAATTCCAACCAATTTAAGCACAGAGAACCTCCTATGATGGCATAATCCTTGATGATTTAAATGTTAATAACCTGCACAGCTTTGAGGGAAATCTATTATTTGAAAGTGTAACAATTCTCACTGACCTACCTGGGTGTTCCAACACAGAGCACTCGTCTGAATCCTAAATCAGTAATAAGATCCAGTAGGAACTGACAACTTCTGTCTGCAAATAAGTACTGTGCATTTGTTTTTTTGTTCTCGAGTGGATACAGAAGTTGACTGGGGCTTTTTAGCTGGGCAGTGGAGATATCACACAGGAACTGGTGAGCTGAGTGTTTTTCCCATTCAGCTGGCAACAGCAATTGCTGGCATTCCTGGCAAAACCTCCTCTTTGATAATGGCAACAGAACAAAATCCTTGTACCTTTAAGACAATAGGCAACAAACATATGAACGGGGCTATGAAGGAGGGTTCAATTTTTTGAGTTCACACATTTAAAAAGGCAATGTAGTATAAGCTGCTCTTGCAAAAAACTCCACTACCTACATGTGAATGAAGTCATATTTATGAAAAGATATTCAAAAGACACTTCAAACAGCTTATAATATATGAGCCAAATATACTGAGAGTGCCCACAAAATAACTGGATTAGAAAGTGAAGACTCCGTATCAACTACCAGCAAGCAGTCTTGTATGATTATACACAGAACTAAGATGTCATTTATCACTCCATCACCTTTGCTTCTTTTCACAGTGTTAAACCTGTTAGTTTTGCACCCTAAAGTCAGGGATAATTTTTTGAACTGAAGCTGCTACTGACCTATTGTTAGCACATTAAGAGCACTAATGTAAGAACTACATATAAAAAAAAAAAAAATAGATACAGTTCCTGGGTTGAAAATACCATGCTCTAATTAGAGATTTCATTCTATTTTCCTCTTGCAAGTCAACTAGTTCTTATTTTTCCAAATCCCTCTGGCATGTTTCCATATTTTAAAGATTCCTGAAATACTGTCTCTGCATTCGAAGTACCTAAACCTGTATTACTTGATTTTTACTGAAGAAAATAGCCATTAATAATACCTGTCCACATTCTGTCTGTGTGTAAAAGGAGGCTGGTGATTTCTATTGTATTCTTCACGTGCTGTGAGCCTAGTTTCTGACACCTGTAAAATTTATGTTTAAAAAATGTTACAAAACAGATATTGCTCTGTATTAAATCTCAATTATTAAACAGAAAGGGTGCATCAAAGGTCTCATGCTTTAGTTACTCTGCATAGCAAAATGATCACATTGTTTGGGTTTTTCCAGAAGAACAAGCATGACTGCAGCACAGAGGAATGCTGCAAAACACTACCAGTCTCTCATTGTGAATTTAAACCATAAACAAATAGATACATTTAATTCTTCTACCACATGTGATACTCAGGGGGAAAACTCAAAACTTGGTTACGATGAAGACAAAAAGAGGTATACTCTTCATTAACGCGTGTCAGCAGTTGCACTCTCTAAGAACTATTATCTGACCCTGAACAACTGATGACAGCAGAAATGTTGCCCAAGTCCTTCATGTGTGATTATTTTAAAAGCATAACAGGTCCTCTTTGAGTCTTCTACTTCCTTCCCACAAAACATAGTTTCACAGTTAACAGTGTTTCAAGACATCTACGCAAAACTTAAGGAACTGACTTCTTTAACACGGGAGGACAAGAAAATTCAGTAGAACAGAAGACACCATTATACCAGCGACATTCAAAATACCATTAAAATCTACACAAGCAAGTGATTAACTACCTCATTTTCTCTTTTTATAACTTTTCAGTAGCAATCAGTACAGCAATGAGCTGCTAATGAGCACAACTGAACTCCAGCCTGACAAGCTGCTGAGGACAATGACCACAACACAAGAAACATTTAGGAAACAGAAAAAGTAACATAAAATGCAGCATAAAAACCACAGCAAGCTCTCCGTGAATACATATCAATCCCTGTTTTGTCACCCTGCAATTATCTGCCCAAAGTTTTGTAGATAAACTGCTGCAGATGTTCTACTGAGCCTACTGAGCATCATGCTAATCCCCACCATCCATTTTACATATCCCATTGCTTGCCCGTATCCACCAGATTTACTGTCTTAATTGTGGAAAATGAGGATATCTTGAGATCAGAACTATCCTATTTTGTTTAACGTTACACGGCATTTACAAACATCATAGCTTGAATATGCAAGTGTTCTGGCAATACAGTAACAAATGATAGATTTGCTCACAAATGAAATATAAAGATTATCCCCAATATTTACCACAGTCCTAAGCAGCGCCCTCTTACCTTCTCATCTTCCCACTGGAAAAAGTTACAATCTTTTCTATCCCTACAGGCCGAACAAGCATAAAACCTTCTTCCTTCCTCTCTTTCTTGGCTGGTCTTTACAAAGAGAAGAGCAGGACCTGAAGGACAAACATCACACATGACACGGGACACCAAAAGACGTGTTTTAATACTTCGCCTGCAAGTGCCAAGCTTCCAGAACACGTTAACACAACTCCTGCCGGGGAGCCGGGAAAGCGGCCGGGGATGACCAGAGAGGCTGCAGGAGGTGTCAACCCCCCTCCGGGAACCGCGGCCACCCCAAGCTCGCCCCTGCCGCTCACCGTGCGGGCAGCGGGGAGCGCCGGGCACCAACCCCAGCAGTGCCAACCCGCCGGAGCCCGGCCCGCCTGCACCGCCAGCCGCCATGGCACCGCCTGCTTCCCGGCAGCCCTCGCCACCGACAAGCGAAGTGAGGACGGGGCAGCCAAAGCTGCGGCTCCCCCCAGCGGCGCGGCGGCCCCAGCGCCGAGGGTGAACGCCATGGAACCCCAAGCCAGGGTCTATTGACAGAACACCACCGACAGCCGAGCCCCAACCCCGTGCGGTTTAGACCGTGACATTTATTTTCGTCTGTGGGTATGTCTGGTACATAAACACCACCTTAAATTTTTTAAATAAACAATCAAGGAATGTTTATAAAGGTGATCATTTCAACCCAAGGTTGAACACCACACAGTGAGGTTTACATTTAAGGCTTAAACATTTCAGTTAGGCATGCTCGGTGCTGACATGCTACATTAACATTTACATCCACTCAAAATTACATAAAATACAAGCATTTTATTATTTTTGTCCACAGTATTGTTTAGGATTACAAAATACAGCAATGACTGAAATACTGAAGGTTCCATAAAAGCAGCATTTTTTTTTTTCTTTTTCCTGGTTTTAACTGTCCAGAAAATTACTAAAACAAAAATACATAAGCTTATGTTACATAAGCCACAGATCTTGAAACATAACAACCAAGTTTTAAACCACGTAACTTAAGCATAAAAGCAAATGGCAGATGCGCATGACATTGCTAAGGGCACGATAAGAAGTCTCTGTGCTCTGTGTATCACAGTTTTTGTCTTCTTTTTTCCAGTAAAAAACAAAAACAACTGTGTGTTTACATATAAATCTAGAAGGCAGACTGGCTACGTGCTGAACACATCAGTGCTCCCACCATTCATAGTGCAGAACCACTTTGGTGACTACTGATAAACACAGTTATAGGCATATGGCAAAGCAAACCTGCAACAACGTGCTGCAATTCCTTTGCTGTGAGGGATCTATAAAGAAATATCACAGTTTTCCCTAATATGCTTAAATACACTAGTTCTAAGAGCTACAGTGAAATTTCAACCTCTGAAACGTACACTCAGTTTATCCCGTCACCAGGAGCTGTGCGTACTTCACTCAGGTTGAACTTTGCCATAATGCAATTGTTTAGCTATTTTTGGTCCCAGCGTGCAAAAAACCTACTTGAATCATTTTTTTTCCCCCTTCTCCCTCCCCCCTTTTTTTATTTAAAGTGCATGACTTCTCAAGTAACTAGCCTACAAAAATCTAACAGCTTAAAATACCAGCAAGAAATTCCAGGGAAAAGCATTTGCACAATCAAAGATAACATTCTGCAATTTTTAAAGACCATATAAAAGAAGTCAATAGTATAGAGGCTCTCACATCTATATGAAAACAAAAAGAACTCCTGTTGTATTCAAAAGTAGTTTCTCAGCATATGCAAACTGTGTATCTTCCCTTATTCAGAATACATTAATTTAGCCTATAAAAATACAGTATGGACAAGTTCTTCTCATCCCCGACATAAGAATTCACAATTTTGACACAAAAATTGTAAACTTTTATTACATTCAAAATACATTTCTTAAGTCTTCAGAATTTAAGTTCTGAGGTGGTGGCAGTCAGAGCTCTTGGCATACAGCAGAAGTATATTATTGCAGAGCTTTTACACAGAAGTAGCTTTCTGAACTCGAGAAACTTACTCTTCCCACGTGTTTCTGTTGCTACCAGGAGGAAAAGAAAGGCTTCCTGCTATGAAAGGTCTGTGTGAACGCATTACTCAGCTGAACAATTCGGCCCTGACCTCCAGTGCTACTTCGCTCCACAATGACACGTGGCATCTGAACAAGCTGAATGGGACTCTTTTCATCCTTTAATGCCTGAGTAAGGTTTAGTATCTAAAAGAGCAAAAGCATACAAATAAAAGTGTGGTTAATGGCTTTATAAATTTTAGATGTCACTGAAATAAATTCTGTCCCTACAGATGTGATGTCAAATGTATTATTTTTTAAAGATACTCTACTGCAAGCAGAAATACTTTGCTTGGTAACATTGTAACATCCCACCACTGACCACCCATCTGGTCTTTTCTTGAGTATTTCATGCAATGGCCTCTGAAGTGTTGGAAAATGTTAAGAGACAAAAATGTGACAGCATTTTCAATTTAGCACATCCTTTAGGAGCACTGCATACTTAATTACAAAAAAAAAAGCTACAAGAAAGCAATCAACATGTATTTAACATAGGATCTACCAGGAGTTGTAGCTACAAGTTATTTTCATATCAGAAGATATGAAGCAATATCATTAACCCACACCAGAACCAGTGCCAAGACCTTAGCTCCCAGAAGTATGCTATCTCCTTCCAAAACCTCAGTGCTCATGAACTGCCCTGGTAATTTACTCCACATTCAACATTAACCTGCCGAAAACTAAGGCCAAGTGTTCAATTTGCAGCAATTCAATTTCCAGCAATTCTCTACACAAAAGTATTACACTTCCAACAATTAAAACCTAGCTGCATGTAAACAAGTGTGACCAGCAGGTAGAGGGAGGCGATTCTCCCCCTCTGCTCTGCTCTCATGAGACCCTCACCTTAAGTACTGTGTCCAGCTCTGGTGACCCCAACACAGGAGGGGTGTGGACCCTGTTGGAGTGAGTCCAAAGGAGGGCCATGAAGATGCTCAGAGGAATGGAGCATCAGTCATATGAAGACAAGCTGAGAGCTGGGCTTTTTCAGCCTGGACAAACCTCTGGGGAGACCTTAGAGCAGCCTCCAGTGCCTAAAGGGGGCCTACAAGAAATCTGGACATGGACTTTCAACAGCAGCATGTAGTGACAAGACGAGGGCAAAGGGATTAAGCTAAAAGAGAGAAGATTTAGATGGGATATGAGGAAGAAGTTCTCTTTTGCAAGGGTGGTGAGACACTGGAACAGGTTGCCCGGAGCAGTTGTGGATGCCCCATCTCTGGAAGTGTCCAAGCCAGGGCTGGATGGGCTTTGAGTAATCTCTGCCCATGTAGATGGAAACTGGAACTGCCTGATCTTTAAGGTCCCTTCCAACCCAAACCATTCTATCATTCTATGAATAGTTCTGGTGACACACCTCAATTACCCTTAATATCATACTTCTTCCTTGCACAATGCCCCTTTTTTCCTTATGAACTTACTGATCCCCTTGCTCATTTTGCACTTCCATGGCTGAAGAACCCTGACAGTCTTTTGCATGGTTTACTGCAATTCAGTTCTTCCAGCAGTTCCACTGGACATTTACATTTTCTAAGTTTTAAGGCAACTTCCTTTGTAGGTCTGCGTTACCTGGCTTCTTAGTCTCCATATTCTTGAGGGAACTGTTTATCTTGGGTTTGAAATCCTTCCCAGTATTTCCTACACACACCCTTCACAAAAATATGCTAAGTACTTTGGTATCTTAAAGATCTCACACCCCTAACATGCAAGATGCCTTTCTCTTCATCCTCTATCCACTAGATTCTTAATTTTCAAATTCTCAAAGTTTTTATTTTTAAGGATGCATGTACAGATGTTTTGGCTACCCTGCAAATTCATCTTAACTCTTCTATAATGCCCTTGTAACATGCTTTGGCTTTACACCAAAAGCAAGTCTAAAATCTGTGCTAAAACGCACAATTTGCTGATGTATGTCCAGTCACATCCAAGAATAACTCATCATTCTTACTTATTCCCTAAACCCACGCCTGAAAACCTGACATCTCCCACAGTGAAACACGTTCTCATACAGCTAGGGAAACATTTAAAATAAATTCTCTGCTGAAATTTACTTCAGGGAAAGGGGGTGAAGAAAATGTCCAGTTGCAGCCTTTGTAATAAGAAATTTACTTAAGACAACCTTAGCTAGATCTCTCAGTTACACAGATGAGTTTTTTTCCTTAAGCTTCTCATTAACTAACATTCCCTGTAGCAAACTGCCTCATCACAAAAAAAGCTACTTAACACAGATTAATAAGGATGAATCCTTCAGAAGTGACCTTCCAGTGACTCCACAAACTTCTCAGGACTGTTTTCAGAGATAATTCCTATAATTTAATTCGAGTGCGGACTGCTGGCTTTTAGCCACTACACCTGATGTTAACTGGGATTACGCTTTGACTAAGCAGAGCTGCAATCTTGTGCAAGATACTATTGACAGAGAAAACTCTACAGACAAAAGGTATGATTCAGCTGCTCTAAGAAGTGTGAATATTGGGGTTTAAACTATCCATCTTGAATTTAGGAACACAGAAATCAGTTTCAATAAAATCGGTGCAAATGGGGCTACTAATTTATCTAGCCCAATTCCCTTTCATGTTCATAAATCACTATTTTATGCCTATAATAAGCTAAATAACTTGTTCTGTGGAGAAGGACTTGGAGGTGTTGGTCAATGAGAAAATGAACATGAGTCGACAGTGTGTGCTCACAGCCCAGAAAGCCAACCGTATCCTGGGATGCATCAAAAGGAGTGTGACCAGCAGGTCGAAGGAGGTGATCCTGCCCCTCTACTCTGCTCTCGGGAGACCTCACCT
>JBCJKH010016458.1:31340-43984 GCA_039877255.1 Loriculus beryllinus
GAAATTCTTTACTGTTAGGGTGGTGAGGCACTGGAATGGGTTGCCCAGGGAAGTTGTGAATGCTCCATCCCTGGCTGCGTTCAAGGCCAGGTTGGACAGAGCCTTGGGTGAGATGGTTTAGTGTGAGGTGTCCCTGCTTATGGCAGGGGGGTTGGAACTAGATGACCTTAAGGTCCTTTCCGATACTAACTATTCCATGATTCAATGATTCTTAGCTAAACCTTGTTTTCCATTATCTCACACCAGACTTAAATTTTAGAACAGCAAAGAAGATGGTGAAACCCTTCTCCTCTTTTGCTTCACTGCGAGGGAAAAAAAACCCCAAACAAATAAACGAACCCAAAACAACAAACCAACGCTTAATCATCATCAACTTTCAAATCTGAAAATGACTGGATTGGGTCCAAGTATGGCTCTGATATTTGCTAGGATGAAGAAATTTTATTACCTAATATTGCTTTCTTGTGAGAAGCATTTCACTAATCAAGTTAACTCTCCAAAATAAAGTCAATAACATAATGAAATTACCCACCAAACCTTCCATTCCAGTTTATGACTCTTCTCCAGTGTTTCATTTTTTAAATACCTTGTATGAAAATACAAGCATTATGTGAACAAACTTGAAGAAGAAATTTAGTCTTCTCAGATGAAGATACCTTTAAGTGTCTTCCAATTCAACAGGAGTCGGTTTTTGGAAATCTAAAAGAAACAGCTGACAAGCACTGGCAAATTAAATACATAAATGAAAATGTAAAAAAGCAGTCTTACCTGCCCCCTCATAACAGACATCTGGTTTTCAAAAGTAGCCTTGTCAAATCCTTTATCAGTCTTTAATAAAGAAAATAGTTATTATAAGAACTGACCCATTTACTTCTTTCTATATATTCAGTATGCAAATTCTGCAACTTAATGCATGCATAGTCATGCTTACTGATATCATAATAAATTTTGGAAGCTTTAAATAGTCATAGTATGACACACAAAAATGTCTATTTACTGCTGCAAGTTTACATATGTAGAAATGAAGGATGTTCCATATCATAAAGTACATCAGTAGATATATTTTATCAGTAGATACTACTTTAGAATATTGATAGGTATGCCTAATACCATCACATCATGTTACACTGCTCTGTCTCTCACCTTTACTGACAAAACAATACTTTTTCCTTCAGATTTATTAAATAATCAACTTCCATGGCTTTTAGCAGACAACCCAAAGTCACTTTGAATATAACTGAGTCAAAGACCAAACACTGCAAGTGTGTTTCAGGATCTAGTTTTAACATCACAACTGCATTTTCACTAGAAGTTTAAAATTTCCACTTCTTTCCATCCTGATCATCTGGATTATTTCAGCTGAACGTCCAACAGCAGTTTACAGAATGTTTCAGAGAAGAATACTTCTTTACATCTCAACATTGTAGCACAGTTTCAGTATCTTTAAGGTAAGTTTGACTTACTTTAAACAGGGTCAAGATTTCAGCACCATTTTCACACTATATATATATATACATATATATATATATATACACACACATGTACACACAATTAAGTCCATGAAAGGTATGCAGATCTTCAAGTTAAATACATGATTTCTTCAGGTTGCTACAATTTATCTTCAGTTATACACACCACACAGGTATGTTAAATTGAATTTCTACGCAGACCTGCGCTATAAAAGTTAACTAGCTTTAACTGATCATGTGAAACTCAGGTATTTAAAATGTAATTATGTTTTCAAATAAGCTACTACCAATTAGCCCACATTAGTGACAGTATCCTCTTTATCATATATTCCCTTCCTACCCTGCCAATGTCAAAGCTAAAAGAGAACAGTATCATGACATACAGAAGTTAAAACTCATCTAACTGTTCCATTAAATGTATTAGCTACTGCAGTAATACTTAATTCAAAGAAGCATCCAATTCACCTTAAATAGTTCATAAAGATCTTCACAAAGATCCTGTACAAAGTTCATATCAGAAATGCGAGGAAGAACTAAGTCTCTGGTCTCCTGGGAGAAAGGAACTTTTGCTTGAGAAAGCCAAGCCCAGTGAAAGGGATCTAATGCAGAAAAACAGTACATAAGGGTTAACAACAGGCAGAAATACATTCTCAAGTGCTTATCACTGACACAATACCCTGCTGCCTACTAATTTCTCAGTAAAACATAATTTTTCTCAGCACTGTTATCCCATATACCTCTTGCAGCTACAGTTACAAAAGCAGCTTTACAGCTACTGAGCCTTTTATCTAAAAGGTGAAAGTAATATTTAAAGTAACAAATATTTAGTTGAAGCAGTAGGTAAAATATGTACATAAATATTTGTAAGCATCAGTAGGGGCTTTCTCTAATTTAGTAATGCAGTTTCCTTTGGAGTAAAATAACGGCTGCAATCAAACAGAAATCCTTCAGATGTTTTACTCCTATTGAAGAATTAATAAAAAAGTAACTACTATTTTGTAACTTTTTTTTGTTTCATTAAAATGCCTTCTATGCATGCTGAGGAAAAACACTCTTAATTTCTCCCATAATTGCTATTAAACAGCTTTTTCAAGAGATATTGTAAGATTACTACCAGATGCTAAACAAGACACCAAACAGTATTAGTTGCAGGAACTCAGGAACATCACCAGCAGCAGGCCATCCACTGAAACTTCCTAACTGCTCACAGCCCTTTGCACCTGACAAACTACACAGCTGGCCTCACAGAAGTGAAGGAAAAAAATCAGTATTCACTGCCTCATCCACTGAGCTAGTCAGCATTAAAAGCTGTCTAGTCAGTTAAGCAGAGTTTGTCCTTGCTGGTTTCCCAATCACCTCCTTGTTCTTCATGTGCTTGTAAGTACATGGCTTTCAGGAGGATTCATTCTACAGTCTTCATGGGGACTGTGTTTAGGCTGGCTACCCTACAATTTCTTGTACTCTACATCTTGCCCTTCTTGAAGATGCATGTGATACATTTTTCTACTCATCAACAACCTCCCACATTAACTACAGTCTCTCCTGAGTGCTGAGAGAACAACCTCACATCACACAGCTCCCACTGTGTTTTCAATGCACCCTATCTACTCCTATAAAATTTGGTATGTCTGTTTTGCTTAAGTGCTCCCTTTCTTCTGCTTTGCTTAATTGTCATTCCCAGAGGTTCTGCTGATAAGCTCTGAGACACCAGAGCCAAAAGATCAAATCTTACAGGTGAGAACTGAGAAAAAGTAAGCAGTAACTTGTTCTTTCTTATGCCTTTTGCCTGTAAGTCTTTGATGCACTTTTCTTCAGTCTCACTCTCACTTCTAACTTACTTAACCCTTCTGCCCTTTATGTCCTCTGCTAGCTTTACACAGCTGAGCTCTGACTTTCCAGACTCCATCACTGCACTACAATAACCTAAGCAAAAAAGAAATACTTAATTCGGAAGTTACTCTCCCAATGGGAAGATGACTGAAGGATGCAATACTTACATGCCCTCCACTCATCAGGATGCTTAAAAGGAAACGCTAAACCATTGTCAATTGCAGCAATTTTAATAGTAGATTCCTTAGTTACAGTCCATTGGCTATCCTATAGAAGGAATATTTCAAAAACAAGTGATACCTATGTGCTTATGAAAATAGCAAAATACATTAAAAACACTAAATCATATACTATCTTCACACTCAAACAATTTAAAGGAGTACCCAAATCAACTCCAGCATGTGTAATTCTTACCCTACCATCATTAAAGATGAGCCCTTCCCCCAAATACAAGGTAAGAAGAGCATATGAACAGCTGAAGAAAGGTGCTTGGGCAACAGTGGGCAGTTTCATTATTACTAAAGCCCAAGCTGGCAAATTAAAAATACAGAACAAGAAAAAAACCTTCTAGCGCTTTTTTATCCAGAGTAATCTAATCTAAATACCTTTTCCACTCACTTTCACCTAGAATAATTTGCAATTATATTTCTTGAGACCATACACCAGAATTAAAGCCATGCACTTAAATCCCCTGCAAGACCAAGCTACGAAACAAAACAATGTAAGCAATATAACTTTCAGAGAACAATTTTCTTACCTTATCTGGGAGTTCAAGTCCATCATGTTGCTCTTCATACCTGACTAACCAGTTATCGTTACCTCTGTCTTTAAACAGGAAAATGCATGTCACAACATGTCATCTATAAAGAAATCATCATCTAAAGTGATACCTAATGACTAATATTGTAAATTTACAGAGAATTTAGCAAAAGAGTCAGGCAAAACTGTTCAAAGAGTTTTCTCCATCACAATATGTTTTAGCTTTACTGAAATGTATGAGGCAACTGGAAAGACCAAAAATCTACCAAATGTTCTTAGGTGTTTATTACTGCTTTAATCTCCCCAGGTGGCTGAATATACAGCAAAATACCAGGTAAGCTAAAAGAAATTATTTTCATCCATTTTATGCAGAAAAGATTGGCTGCAGTTTGTACTTCTCCTGGGGAAAAAAAAAAACAAAACTATCAGCAGCAGTACCACGATGACTTAATTCTAAAGCTTGTTTTACTGCTGACAGGGAAAAAGAAAGGCCCTGCAAAATTATACACAGTGTGATGTTTAACTACATAGAGAAAATGGACTCTTCAAAGATTGGGAGCAGAGGAAGGAGGGGAATGAAGAGCTTTTCAGAAGCTGAAAATGTCTGCACCATTTACACAAAATTGAGACACTGGTGGCTTTGACAAGGTCTTTCAGATAGAAAATGACTGCATGGATTTGTAGGTCATCTTGAGGTGCTCCCCTAACTTCAGTTAAACATCCATTAGAAGTCTTTCATGTTCTATCATCATTAAATATAGTAGATGAAGGTAAAACCATTCACAGTGATGTTCTGCATTTTACAGTATTCTCCTTACAATTTTAAGAATATCGCAGGACACAGTAATTGTTTGGAAACATTGGGATTTATTCGATAAAGCTGACAGACCATAGCTGTGACTAGAAAGTATTAAGTACTTACGAAACTTAAGTCTGTTTCTAAAAAGCTGCAGGTTAAGTGACTTATTTTCAGCTGGGTTCCTTCATAATAAGTGAATTTAAGAAAAAATAACTAGAACCGATATATGTCTGAAGAAGAGTAAAGATGCCCACCTCAGACAAAGCAGCAAAGAAGTATATTTTAAATATAAATCTGCCTTTGGAACACCTACATAGGCAACAGACAAATCCTAGCTTCTGAGTGGAAGAAACAAGAAAGCAAAAGAACCAAGATTCACACAGCACAGTTGTACTTCAATGCCTAGTCACAATGAATATGAACTATTTTGTACTGACACAAAACTGTGCTGTTCTCAACTCCAGCTTAGCGTAAAAGGAACGGTATTCATGGCCTGTCCTATGGTTCCTGAAACCTCACCATCCCTTACCCTGATCAGGGGAAACAAACAGTTAGTTAATAGCCTACTTACAGAATTAAAGCACAATGGAAGTGTTTGTTCTTGAATTCTTCCATTGCTTAAAAGTATCAAGTAACAGACAAAAATGGTAGTTGGGATTTGGCAACATTTAATGCTTGAATCTGAAGTAATTTTTTTTAAGTTTTAAATGCAACATTCTGGCCTTCAATTGTGAGAAAAGCACCTGGAATACATTAAAAGCATGCAGCAGCAGCTTACAGCCAGCACTGCTTACCTCACAAAAGTAGATAAATATCAAGACATTAACAAATACCTGTATTTCTGATAACATAATCCAAAATAACCAATCTTTCAAACTGTGACTGAAATTCTTTCCTTGTATTCTCAGGTAAAGGATCAGTTTCAAACTTCCTGAGCCAGTAGTCAGCTTCCTTATATCCTTCAACAAACAGCTGGAAGGAGCCAACCTGAAACATTAAGTAACTGTATTTGGAAAATGCACTTGGCTAGGTCACATAACTAATCTTAGCAGAAAAACTTATTATGTACTTTCAAAGCACCCAGGAAGCATGACATAAAAAAAAATTACTAAGTGGTTTCTCTTTCAAAGTGGTTTCCCTTTCATTCTCCAATTCTAAAAAAGGAAGAGTCAAATCGCAAGGGCTTTTTCTGTTTAATTTTAGGGGAGAAGAAATCTTTGGTTGTGATTGTTGTGGGTTTTTTTAATATTTGTTTAAGCATTCACTGAGTTTACCAGAAATAAAACATAGTCAGGCAGCTCAGCTTAAGTGAACACTCAGTATTGTGAGTAAAACAGAGAAAAAGTAACATAGAATCACAGAACGGTCTGGGTTGGAAAGGACTTCAGGATCATGTAGTTCCCACCCCCCTACCATGGACAGGGATGCCCCACACCAGACCATGATGTCCAGGGCTTTTCTGTCCAACCTGGCCTTGAACACTGCCAGGGATGGAGCACTCACAACTTCCTTGGGCAACCCATTCCAGTCCTCACCACCCTTACAGTAAAGAACTTCTTCCCTGTATCTAACCTGAACTTCTCCTCTTGAAGTTTAAACCCATTCCCCCTTGTCTTACCACTACAGTCTCTGATGAAGAGTCCCTCACCAGCACCCTTGTAGGCCCCCTTCAAATACTGGAAGGCTGCTATGTCTCCACACAGCCTTCTCAACTATTTTTCTTTTTTTCCTTGGTTCAACAGCCCATAGGAAACTCACAAAAACAAAACAAAAAAAACAAAAAGACCCCACATACATACTGGAGCACCTCCCATATGAAGACAGGCTGAGAAAGTTGGGAGCCTGGAGAAGGCTGCATGGAGACCTCAGAGCAGCCTTCCAGTATCTGAAGGGAGCTTATAAGGTTGCTGAGGAGGGACTCTTCATTAGGGACTGTAGTGACAAGACAAGGGGTAACAGGTTCAAACTTAAACAAGGAAAGTTTAGACTGGATATAAGGAGGAAGTTCTTTACTGTAAGGGTGTGAGGCACTGGAATGGGTTGCCCAGGGAAGCTGTGAATGCTCCATCCCTGGCAGTGTTCAAAGCCAGCTGGACAGAGCCTTGGGTGAGATGGTTTAGTGTGAGGTGTCCCTGCCCATGGCAGGGGGGTTGGAACTAGATGATCTTAAGGTCCTTTCCAACACTAACTATTCTACCATTCTATTATACTATGAAAAGTACCTGTTCCCTTGATGAGAAAAGCAGGATTAGCCATTTTTTCAAGACAAATATTTTTGCATGAAAATGGCTGAAATACGTTTCTCAAGAGTCCAAGGAAGAAAACTACAGATGGCATCAGCTCTGTACATGTAAGATCCTCAAGATTAAAATCCAAACAAAGACATATTTGGACGTAAAATGCAAATAGATGCACATGTGCAGAGACATGAATAAATGCAGAGCATGTAGAATAGCCATGCTGATATAAGCTTGCACAAGGTATGTCACATGGATCAAAACTGCTGAGAACTGATACAGTGAGCTACCCAAGCTGTATATAACCTGTGTTTTTTAAGTTTAGGAGAACACCATTGTGGTGGTGTTTGGGGGATAAAATAAGGCTCATCAGCCAAGAAAGATGTGGGATTTTAATCACTGCAGTACTGCACACAAGATGAAAGCAAGGGAGGCTGAACAATAAGATACCTAAAATAATAAAACAAAGGAAAAAAAACCCACAAGTGTTTAGGAAAAATTATATAACTAGATAAATCACAGGGGAGAAAACATGACAATATAAAAGAAAGATACTGAAGAGAAATGAACTAAACAGTTAAGAAAAAAGGAAAAGGCCAAAACAGTGAGAGTTGTACAACACTAACATATTACTCCTCCAGCAGAAAGCTAGACTACAAACTGAAACAAAAAGTGGCAAGATTATTAAAGTAGTTCAAATGAAGGAACAATGAGTGGACAGATTCTGTATATAACAGTCATATTTATCAAACTTCAGTCACCCAGAGATAGTTTTCAACAAGCAACAAGGTTTTTCTTCTACTGTTGAAGATTACAAATATTTCTTTTTCAATTGAGAGGTTTGTGTAAGAATCAGCAAATGTGCAGATTACTTTTTCCCAGCTTACCTTAGGAGGTAGTCCAATTCGATTAAATTTTTTTGCAACTTTTGGCACTTTCTCTAAAGCGTATTTTTTTCCTCTTGACTTTGCGCGATCTATTGCACTGTAATTAAAGGTCTCGCTGACAAGCCAGACAACCTTAAAATATGAAAGTTAGAAACATGGCTCAGAATTCCCTATTATGTCAATCATAAATTTACAATTAAATTTATGCTCAGCTGTCAAAAAAGCAAAAAAGGAGCATCAGGCATTTTCAACAGAAAGTTTATGTAAAGTAGCAAATATTCACCTTTTCACGTATCTCAAAAGAAAAATGGGAATTTTTATATGCCAATTTTTGCAATTTTGTCTCCCACCAAAAGACAAGGAAATGAAAGTGTCAGGAAATGGTAGAAACTGAAGTGGTTCCAAAGAAGAAATTCAATTCAGATCTAAAACTTATCCTTTAAACGAAAAATCACAGTCAGATGTCTATAACAAACAACTGTGCCTTTGTATTTGTAACAGTTTATACATGAATTGGGGATAACAACATACAAGGATGTCACCACAAGTACAGTCCAGAGACTGACAAGTCTGCCACTATAATTTTTCATTTCATAATTAATGTATTTTAAATTTTACCTTGGTTTTAGGTACAACTCCTAGTCCCAGCTTGTCATCCACAAGATAGGCACCAGCTTCAGAGAGGTATCCCTGATTTGGAACGAGGCAGCCTCTGCCAAAGCAGCAAGGACAACAAACTTTGTGAAAATATTTGGTCCATTTTGGATTTAGATGTCCATAAGGCTCTTCAGATTTTGGTTTGAACACTCCAATAATTTTCTACAATAAGTAATATAAAATGAAAATATAAATACTTTGAGTTGCAAAAGATGAAAATTATCTTGAAAATTAGTTATTTGAAAGTATTGGTTAGATGCTATACACTGCATTTTACAGTTATCTTTTTAGATGATGAAATACTAAAACTAACAAACTGATATTCCAAATAAATTTACTGTAGAATGCTTGTCTAGAAGAAATTCAAAATAAGCTATTCATAAGAGAAAAATCAAACCCAGCTAACATTTACTAGCTTTTCAAAATTAATGAGTTTTAGAATCATTTGTTTTCTATTCTAAGTTTTCTAATAAGCAGGTTTGAAAATCAGCTTTAAAAAATCATTTTCAGCCCACCATTATACTTCAGACAAGAGATACAATGGTTCCAGAAAAGTGATAAACACACAGAATGTTAATAATCCAATGTTACCCTTTTTCTATCTACTTTATTTACTGCTTTAAGTTTGAATGGATCAAAATGCATCAAAATGAAAAATTGCATTTTGCAATTCCAAGAAGTGGTGTCGTTTACCACTGCTGCAGAATCCTCAACTGAGAGCTGACAGTGGTTCACACCGTCACACCATTTACATTGAAGACATGTAGCAAAGCTTAAAAGTACTCAGAATACTGTGTTCAATTTTGGGCGCTATGCTTCAAGAAATCTGTTAATAAACTGGAGAAAGTTGAAAAAACAATGAGAATAAACACAAGAAAAAGTGAATAATGAAAGACTGTATGAACAGGGATTGTTTAGCTTAAGAGAAAATGGGGCAAAAGGAACTATGCAATTGGTTGCTACAGAGAAAAAAGGAACAGCAGTTACTGTTAATGAGCCGAGAAGCCATAGGCTTGAATCACAGCAGATGAATTACAGAGAAAAAATCCCTTTGAACCTTAAGAGCAGCTAAGACCAGAACAGACTGCCAGGTTCAAGAGTCTCCAAAACAGGATGCCGCTAACAACTGGTTAGACAGACATTCATCAGGAATCATGTTAAAACAATCCTGCTCCTCATCACAGGCACTAGATAGATGATTTCTCAAGGTGCCTTTCTTACACATGATTTTATATTTGTTAACCTCAAAACACAGATTGTTACCACAATAAAATATATAACCTTCCATTGTCTGTGATAAACTTCAGCATGAAGTCCATGTAATGACTCTTCTCTAGCTCAAGTGAAGTGCTTAGTTTTCATTCCTTCTCACAGAATCATAGCAGGTAAATACAATTCTAATAAATATCTAAGAATAACTATTAAAGAAGCACTTTCACACATTAGTACTTTCCTGAATCCTTATCAAAAAAAGGGAATATCTCAATAAGCTAAAAATTGCCTGTTGCACACCAACATTCATACCTAATTTACACTCAAGTCATGAACGATTTTGCCGGCAGTCAGAAATTAGCATTCTGCTTCAGTAACTGCCAATTCAGCCAGACTAGGGAGAGGATGCAAGTAGATGACCTTCAAGCTTCTGGAGAACTTTCACCCACTGTGTCCAAGACAATCCAACAGGCGTATTAGTACTATATTTTAATATCACTGTACTATTAATGCCAAGCCATTAACTGTTTCTGTTATTTGGATAATACTTCCTTACAGACTGTCCATTTTAAAAAAGAGCTTAGCTCCTTACATTGCTTGCCAAGGCTGTACTGTATTATAGCATCAAATCTAGATACTGGTTTTAAGTTTTCACTGAAGTTAGAACCTTGCTATATTTTGCAGCTCCACTGCTACTGAGGACCAGAGTAGAACTAGAAAGCCCAAACTGTAGACAAGGCCAGTTTTAATTTTGCAGGACTCCATTAGCATTACCTATCAGCCAATAGCTAAACTGTCAAAAACATGTTACAGAACAGCTTTTAACAGACACAATGTCTTTTGCTTTTCTGGTTACACAATGAAGAGAAAATGCAGAAATATTCAACACCTCAGCAATAGTACTGCTTAAGTACTGAACTGCTTTATATATATAGTTGTATATATACACAACTATGGCAATAAGCACAAAAAGTTAACTTTTATTAGGCAATTTTAATCTTTCTAATAGACCCAAATCAGCAAATAAGATGACCTGGCAGTAGCAGGCTGTTTTACCTATAACTTGGCATTAGTGTGAGTAAACACTTGAGAAGCTGACCAGCAAGAAGGCTTAGCATGTCCTTAATAATCTCCTCCTCCTTATGCCGGGAAAAAGCTTACGCAAGAAAATCAGGAGAGAGCAAGTCACAAAACTGGTCTGAAGTAGAATGATGCAATACTGCGTCCAACAGGATGTGAAATCCATTCTACAAACGGGAGCTGCACTATTGACAAAATAAGTTTTATCAGACCTTTAATGTGGAAAACATTTAGATAAGCTCTAAATTTAGTGCATAGAACAAAAGCAAAATTCAGAGTCAGCTAAGAACTCAGTATCGCTATTCTCAGTCCCATGTTGGCAAACACCTTTGTATATTTTGCAATGATTTTTCTCTGGAACCCACAAAAAGGAGTTTAAATCTTCCTTTCTCTTAAACACTTAAATTCAAATCAATGATCTGCACAAAGGGGGAGTGCAAGTCACTATCAGAAATGTAACTAGGAACAAAAACACCACCTCATGCAAAACAGAAGTAAAACCAATAAAAAAATCACCATGTAAGAAACAAGGAAATAAGGCGCTTCATCCAAAATACTGTAGTTGCAAAAATGGTGTGCATGTAATTTCTCATTAGTCCCAGGGTACAATGAATCTCTCAGGCATTTGCTAGTCACAAAAAAAACCTGCAAAATCAGTCTGGAAAGACTTCAGACAGAATAGATTTGCACATACTGAAATCAAGAACAAGTATGGGTTTTTTTGTAGTAACTAACTTTCTAAGAATAAGAGACCCTGATTGTACAGCATTAAGAAAAACTGCCCTGCAAAAAAACCCACTTACCTAGTTTTAAAGCATTTGAGCATAACATTGTACTCTTTAAACATATCATGCCTTAGATTTTTGAAAACGTATTCATTTAAACCAGTATTCTGTTACTCAGATTTTTTCCTACTGAATATTAAATATCATCCTAATTTGAAGTACATCTTTAAAAATACTATAAAGTTTGAATATCTATATATAAGCATAAACCCTGAAAACCTACAAAGAACTAAACTACTGGAGTAGGGAAGTGATTTGAAGTTTAAAAGTCTGCAGACACTGTGAACAGGTTTTCACATTAACAGCATTAGATGTGACAGCAAGAATCTCAAAAAGTGATCAGAGAAAGATTATTTTCTATTACCAGATTGAAAGAGATACACCTTCTTTGCCAACCTACCTTGGCTCTCCTCCACTAGAATGAAGTGGGTCATTATTAACAAATATTTCTGGAACACCACAGTATGAACTGTGATGTGCAGCTCTTACAAGATTCTGAAGGGATAGTTCTGCCACTTTCCATTTTAGAAATAAATTAATAAATTCATATATTCATTTGCATTGAGTCAGGCAGCTATTCTAAAAATCACTTGTTCAATAAAGTATAAAAACTATCAACAGAAAAGCAGCATTAAAACAAAATAAACACCCATGAGAATTAACTGACAAAACAGTAATACATTCTGTAATGACTGGTAATACAAATAAAAGCTAAATAAAACCCATAACACTTGCTAAACAAATGGGAAATTACCATTTTGGGGATGTTGGGAGGAACAACAGTCTTGAGCATGTTCCAAAAACCTAGGCACTTAAAGTGTTAGCACTTCTATGTCAAATCTAAAAGGAAGAAGAATATGGAATAATTCTCAAAAAGCTTCTGTAATTTCCAGCTTAACTTTGTAACCGCACTGTTCGCAGGTGTAGAA
>JBCJKH010016459.1:3087-14626 GCA_039877255.1 Loriculus beryllinus
TACAGCACAAGTCCAACCATCCCATTGCAAGCATTTAGTTTTCCATGTTTATTCCCTTGTTCCCACACAGCTGCCAGTACTATTTCCAGGTGGGATTGGCAGTTGCTGGGAAGGGGAAATCTCAGCTTGTTGTGACAGCAGCATGGACGTTTGTTGGGTAAATATGTGTGTACAAGTAAAACTTCCCCCTTGCTGTTGCAGGATGAGCTGCTGTCAGCCTTGGTTGAGCATCTCCACACTGCGGTGCAGCAGGGTTTCATTTGGCTCTGGAGGTTTTTAATGTCAGTCTCAACATGCATTCCACCATGGCTGTAAAACAAGCACTTTGCTGTTAAGAGAACACAGGTGGAGGTGGATCAGCTTGATATTGCTTGATGGGACACCCTTCACCTGCTTCAGTGTGCAGCTGTAGCCAATCCACATTGCAACCAGGGTGATTGCTAACAGCAAATATCTCAGAGCTCTTCTCAGCTCTATATAACTGTAAAGAAAGTGAAAACAAAAGGTGAAATAAAGCAATTTGTGCTATCACCTTCTGCAGGGCTCCTGCTTGGTGCCTCTTCTGTGCAAGAGAGAAAGAAATGCAGGTCCCTAAGCTGCAGGTTAGCCTGGGGACACACCAGTATGTCTGTGACACTGGTGAAGGCTGGAGTGTTGTAATCAGTGACTTTCACAGAGCCTGGGAATTTGTGGACCCCCCCCAAGAGCAGCACCATCTCCTCTCAGCAGGTGCTCCCATTTCCAGCAGTGATTGCATTCCCTAAAACCCACCTGCTAGAGGGGCTGGGTTTGATTTTTGCAGCCCTTACACAGATCAGCTGTTGGTCCTCTGTTAGGATGCTCAGACAGTAAGGGGCTTTTCCTCTCTACCACTAAACCTCTTGCTCTGGGGTGGGTTTGCAGTGGATCTTCTCTGAGAAGCAAGTGTCCTGGAGCTGGCTTTGGGAGCTTTTGAACTGCTTCACCAGCCCATCTTACATATTACTCCTAAACAAGTGTCTTTTGGATCAGTATAAGAGGCAGAACCAGCATCTTGTGGCAACTCTGGAGGAGAGAATGAAGTAAGTAAGGAGCTCAGAGTTTGCAGAAATGCCTGGGGGGAAGTGGAGCCCTAACCCTGTAAAAGAAGGGCCTCATGGCTTGAGAGAGGGATGGTGCTAGGGGTTAGGATGGGGATGTTTCATCTCTTTAGAAGGTTGGGGGATTGAGCATTTGAGCAAATGCTGATGCAGTAAACTGAACTTTAATGGCCGTTGCATGGTATTTTCCCTCCCTCTCTACAAAGGGTGATAGCCTGGGGGAGGACCAAGTAGACTTGTGTGAATGTGTGCTGTTCTCCTGGGTGTGTGGTCTGACCCATATGTGTTCATTAGTGCAGAAGGACCATTTTGCTCTACTGGGAGGTGGGTGGTAGTCAACAGACCTTCTTCATTGCTTAGGCCCCTGAGGTGTCTTCTGTGGAGATGTCAAGGTGGAAGGGGGCACTGTGCTGAACCTCGCTAAAGCCTTTTCAGACCTCCAAAGTTTAGATGTTATTCAGGTAATAGCAGTCTTTGTAGTCCCTATAGGACTTGAGGATATGCCAGGGCTTCTAATGATGCTCTGGTTTGGGGTTGAAGCAGGCCATTGTGAAGGAAATCTTCATTGCATTTGATATCAGGCCTCCCTCTAGAACCATGAAGTCCAGGAGCGCTGATTTTGCTAGGCACAGTGATGGGGTTTCTTTCAGCTGGGAATCTAAATTGGGATTTTCCATGCTAGGGAAAGCTTGAAGGCTCCAAGGTTTGGTGTTCAGGGCATCTCTTCTCTGCTATGAGCCTGGTAGAGGCCTCACACACCAAGAGAAAGTAAACATGGGGAATTATTACTGGCTCTTTTTCTCTGGTGTTACGCTTGGGCTGGCTCCACTGTGGCATGTGAATAGAGTGTCAGGTTCGCTGCTGTCAGATCAGTAGGTTCATTCTGCATCTTTTTTTCCCTTTTTAGGCTATGAGAACACAAAAGTACCAAAGGAGAGACTTGTTTTCCTCACTTCCGTGCTAAGTCAGGCCAGACTCATGGGATTGCTCACCCAGCCTGGGAAGCCACGGTCTTCAGATGCTCTGGGATGCAGAGGTGGGCAAATGTGCTTAAATAAGCTTTTCTTTTTAGTGCTAGATTTGAATGAATTCTAGAGCTGGTCAGAAATGGAAAATCACTGTGAGGTGTCTCTGTGTCTTTTGTGTCAATTGTTTTACCTTCTGTAGACTTCCAAATTGAGCTGATTTTGATTTATTTATTGTTTAGAATCAGAGAGACTCAGAAGAATCTGGTTTTCCTTCCTCTTAAATAATGCTTCTCAGTAACTGTTTAGTTGCACGTTCCACTTTGAGCACAAACTTGAACAGTGTCAGAACCAGTTGTCGCGTGTGAATTCACAAGGTGCTGATGCTGAAGAAAGACGTTTGAAACTCTTCTGTTTAAAAGGTGTATCACTCGAATGTTTGTGAAATCCAAGCTGACAATCACAAATCTCTGGTAGCACACTCAAGAAAGGGCTGTTGATATGTCTGAGGTTGGGATCGAGTCAAATTTCCTGCTAGGGACCATGGTACAGAACGTAAATGAAATAGAGAAAAACTCAAATCTGAGCAATTTTTAATTGCAAAAAGTTTCTCCAAATCTTTTAATGGTTTTTTTTTTTTTTTTTTGCTAAAAGCTCCCATTTAGGCAAACTTCCTGAGTATTTTTTTCCAAAGAGTAAAATTAAAGTGTGAAAGCCCCAGAGGTAACAACACAGCACTTCAGCCAAAATAACTAAAACCTCCAGCTGAAAAACAAACTATATTTTACAAACCCAAACTAGATTTTACTGAAAGAATGAAAACTTCCAAAGGAAATATGAACTGCTTCATCAGGAAGTGTGGGCAATGAGAAGACCCCCCACTTACTGCATTCCTTCAGCAAAACCCCTCTCATTTCCCACTGGTAATGTGCAAATCTCCTATCAGTTGAAAAGCATTGTGTTTTTGTATTAAAAGTAATTGCTGGAAGTTCTTAACCAGAAACAGGCTGGGTAAAGGGAATGGGTATAGAGGTATGGGATGAGCGTTGCCCCCCACTTGCAACTGTTTTGAGTGTCGGGAAGCATTTGAGTAGCGATGGCAGGTCTGTGGTGCCTGGCTTAATGAGGCAAATCATTACAGAAAGACAGGTCTCCAATGGCAAGCACTGGAAGTGTTGAATCTTTATTACAGTGTTCTCAGGGGGTGTTCATTTTAATCAATGCCTGGATGGTCAGATTAAGTCTGTTTGCTCTCTTTTGTGAATTACTGTGCAATTCAGCATTAACAAAGGTCCAATTTTAGAGCGTTATTGTTCAAGAAGGTAACACAAGCCTGGGAATACTGGCAAGGAAATAAACTTTTGAGGTGCATGCCAGTAGTCAGCTCTCTGAACTAGCTCTAGTAAATGAGTAGATCAAACAGAACTCTGACGTTCAGCTCAAACAGAGCCACCACCCATTCTGATGACTTTCCATTAAGTTCTCCTCAGTGCTTTTTAATCATGTTTCTGTTCTTCCTTTTTCTCTGGGGAGAGAAACTGGCTGCAGGGAAAGGACTATGGTTCCTTTTGGTACCACCTGTGCCAGTTAGACCTGGGAAGTACCAGAGACTTCAAAATGCTGGTGCTCCTGCCAGAGGGCTGGCACAACCTTGACTTCAGAGCCTTGCTTTTGACTATGCTCATTGGAGCTTTGTTTGCCCCCGGCAGCTGTTTTTCAGAGGAATGATGGCTCTTTTGGTGTCTGTTTTGCCAGGGGACTGTTTTAGTGAAGGTGTAGAGGTAGTGTGAACCTTCATCAGTGATAGAAGCAAATTCAGACCAGTGTAATCCTGATGGAGATCACTGGATTGTCCATGACTGCAAACCAGACCTTCGTGTGCTAGTGCTTGCAGTCACACCACTTTGATTTGCTCAAGGGTGCCAGCCATCATGTGTTATGAGATCTAGTCTTGGCCTCCATAGTCTATAGCTTAAAGGTTATTCTGTGCTGTACCTATCTAATTTCTGTATTTAAGGGTAAAGCAGCTTCTCAGCTCCTGATAGATGGCCTTTTGGCTGAGCCTGGAGCTGTTTGTTTCTCACTGTCCCAGTGTCATCCTTCTGCTGCTCTGAACCTGGCTATATGGGACAATTGTCAGCTGGCTCCAGAAAGGGACAGCGTGAGGGTGCTTACAACTGCTTTTCTGGTTTGCCTCCTACATGCTCTTTGGCCAGAAGTGAGAGGGTCTGAGCCAATAACTAAAAATACAGTCTCATAGCCTTGGATAAAGGTAAGTTTGCCAGCGGGAGCTTCTCTGCAGGAATCTCTGCATCTGTTCTAGCACACAATCATGTGTGATGTAAGGGGAAGCTTGTGTCCCACTGTTCCCATCTCCTGCCAAGGTGCCTTTGTCTCAGGTCATGCTGAGTCATGGCTGGTTGCAGCTGGGGATGAGTGGGCTCTTCTCCCAAGCAGATCTCCATCTCACCAGGGGCACTATCACAGAATAAATGAGGAAAACCTTTTTGCAGTGGGCCCTCCAAAGGCATTCTGGTGGATGGCTGTGTTGCTCAAGGCAGTAGAAGACCGTACTCGTCATAGGTTGGGACACACTTTCAGTGGACATGTAGCACAGATGATGGTAGATTTAGGGTTCTAATGGTGCTGTGTGTGACGGTTGCCAGTAGTAAGCCTGAACTTGCTTGCTATTGTGGGGAGCCAGCATTGATTTAGAACAGGTCTGCTCAATGGTCTCTGCAGATCTTCTTTGTCCCGTGCTCACATCCCTTCATTTTCCCCCCAAGTCTGTCCTTAGTGTAAAAGGAGATGCCAAGGTGAATCCAGGCATTACATCACGGACATCCTGTTGCTTCAGACCCCGGCATGTGTTTGACTTGGCTAATGTTTCTTTCTCAAGATCGATGAGTGCCCATCCTGTTTGCCTTTCTCTGAAGATAAAATAACCTCCCTGGGATTAGATTCCAGGTCTGGGCAGCCCAGCTGTGACAAAGGACAGGTGTGGGTCTGCAGGCAGGATGGGATACTGCAGCATCCCTGCTGCCCTGTGCGCGCTGCTCTTGCGAGACGAACTATCTCCATGACCATTCCAATTAGATGGGGCCTCTGCTCCCCACCCTGCTCAGCAGGCTCTGTGTGTGTTTGGAGAGAAAAATGAGAGGGGGGGAATTGGAAGACATTACAGTCTGTAGGAAGTGTGGAGGAGAGAGTAATAGATGTGAGGAAAAAGACAATAAAGTATTCCAAGAGTTGGGTTAAGAATGGGCAAATTGATGGTATGCAACATGTCATCAATCCTGTTTAGGCAGGCTGTACGTCTGATCTTGGCTTTGTGCTAGTTTCTCTTATTTCTCAGCCTTGGTTGGGTCTGGTCCCATGTATGTTGGGAAGGATCTTTCCCTTCAAAAGCAGAGGATCCCCATAGCTTTGCAGTGTCCCTTGAAAAGCCAAGCACAAAGGCTGCATAAACTGGTGGAGTTACAGCCATGGAGCCACCAGCAGCAAAGACAATTGTGAGCCAGTGCCTCCCATCCATCAGTAATTCAAGCTTTCCTTAAAGGCTGGTAAAAGCTCTGGATGGACACAGTACCTGCAGCAACAGTCTGTGCTCAGTCCTCAAGGAGGTCTGTATTTAAGGAAGAGGGGTGATGGTTTCCAAAGTGAAACTTGAATGGCAAAGCCAAGGTGGGTCACAGGTTGTAGGACTGGAAAGAGACAGTGGTTTGAGTAAAATACAGGCTCTCCTGAATTCTTGGGGTACGTTAGCAACTGAAGACCCAGTTATAGGTCAGGGTATCACTGTGCTAGTGCCTGTCCCCCATATTGCTGGTAGGAATTGTTTTCTGTTGGAGACCTTACAGGATGGGCATAACAGATTTTATTCTTCCCTCTGGGCTGTGAAGGCACAGTGACAGCAGGGGACTAATCCTGTCCCAGGCTGGTGGTGTAAAGCTCTCCTCTAACACACAGCCTGATGCAAACATGACCTTGCTCTTATACTCACCCAGGCTGTGTCAAATCCCAGCACCACTTGTTACGGGCTAAGGAGCAACCCAGAGCCAAGCTGAGACCAGCTCCTCTTCTGGCTGCATGGGGAAGGATACTCACTTGCACTCCAGCTTCAAAATGAAGCCTCTTGACCTGGGTCAGAGCAGATAGCACTGAGCACAAATCCCATGTTTAAAGATGCTGGTGATATAGATGCAACTTACTGCACTGCTCTTGATTCTTTATGTTACAGCAGATGTGCAGCTGCTGTGGTCTAACACCAGCTACTGTGGAGACAAAGGCTTCAAATAAAAGCCCCAAAAATGTAAATTCCTGTGACCAGTTATGCTTGGGGGAAGGCAAAGAAAGCAGAGTAACTGCAGAACTTAACCTGGGTTAACTAAACAGACTCTTAAACTCTGTTTCAACATTAGACTTCTAACATTACCTGCTTGGCATGTCATAGCCAGGGATATGAGCCACCACACAGCGCACAGTTAATCACTGAGCCAGCTGCCCCCAGATATGTTGGGACATAAAGCTTGTCAGGGAGAGCTCTTTCTCTGACATCCTTCACGACACAAGGAGAGAAATGAATAAAGGATGGAGAATCTCGGATGACAGGGCATGCAGCAGCCACTAAATGGGGCTGAAGTGCAAATTCTTCTGCAGAATGGCATGTGCTATAAGGTCTCTTTCCCCCTCCCTGACTTCCTTGACTTTCTGTAAAGGTGAAAAAGTAGTGGTGAACTTCACCCTTCAGTTCCTTTAATTCTGCCCAAGTCAGGCCCCCTTGTCTTTTCAATATATCAATCTTTATGGGACAAGTGGAATTCAACTAGGCACATTCTCCCTATCCTTGACACACCGAAGGCAGATCAATTTAGGCTGTTACATTCTCCCTTCCTTCTCTCCATTGTTGTCTGATTTTTCTTGCTTGGAGAATGAGCTTGTGAATTCTTTTTCTCTGCTGACATGGGCACTGAGGAGCAGCTCTGGGGCTGGGCCAGCCCTGACTGCTGGCCTTGATTTGTGTGTTCTTACTTGAGTCCAGACCTGGCATTTCTGGTCTCTGCTTTCGGGCTTAGATTTGCTCAAACTTCTGCCCTGTCCCCCTTTCAGAAGTTCCTCTTGAAAATCAAGTATCTCTGAAGGCCTGCGCTGATTCCTCCCAGCTCCCTTCTCTGGGCTTCTCTGCAGGGACTTGAACGAAACACTGGAGCAAATACAAGCCTTTTTTTGGACAGCTTCATGGTTAAAGATACTTGACAGAGACTTGAGAGTGTTCTTTCCCCAGCTCTGTGTCACTGACCTCCAGCGAACCGTTTTATCTTCCCATTTCCCATCTGTGAACATGATAGAAATGTTCCCTTTCTTTCTCCCTTTGTCTGTCTTATCTATTTATATTTTAAGGTCTTCGGGGCAAGGACTGTCTCTTGACTGTACAAAGGCTGACAGACAAAGGCATTGACCTTATTTGGGATCTCTAAGTGCTAATGCGATAACAGTACCAGAACAGTGGATGAGTGCAAAATAGCAACACAGTCTATTTTGGAACAGAAAGCAAAGTGTTTTCCCTTTCTTACAATAGCTTTTGGGATGTAATAATTAAGGCATCAAATAGAAAGCACATAGGACTATGTGAAAAACTGCATGTTCTACAAAACACTCAAACTGTTTTATCAGAATTGAGGTTATCTTCCTAAGCTTCCCAGGTTTTGGTTGGATTTTTTTGGAGTGGGTTTTTTAACTTAAAAATCCAGCCCCTGGTAAAGGGAAGAGCTGGGACATGAGATGTTTGTAATTTGCCAAAGCTTTTAGGTTGCTTTGGGGTATTGAAGACTCTGCTAAGAACAGCTTTGCCACTGCAGAAAGCATCCTTGGAGTACCTGCTCTGTAACTCTTTGTTTCAATGAGTGCAACTGCGTGTGAGGCTGTTACCTGACACTAGAGAAATGGCTCAGACAATTTTCAACTGTATAAACATGTTTTGGTGCTGCTTTCTCTCCTGGAAGAGGTTTTCCTTCTGTTGCAATGCAGAGAAAAAACTTGTAAATATTGCTAGAACATGGTGCTCTTCCTCTCAGAAAGGGCAATGTTCTCTCATCTCCATAGGTGTTCTGCCTTTTCACACAACCAGGGGAGAAGTGTTAATATGCTGCTCATTAGGAATCTGAAATTCCTGCCGTCCTCTCCTGCATCCTAATCTAAACACATCTCATCTTTACCTGATGCAGAGATTCAAATGAAAATTAAAACATTGGACTGAAAGGTAAACTCTGCAGGAAATCCTGCTTTCTCTCTTCAGCACTAAATGTGCTTTTGACCTCCTAAGACGTGACTTTGTGTTAATTTAAAACTAAATTCCCACTAGATTAAGCACAATCTGAAGACACAATAGGAGAACGGCAGAGAAGGGGAATCCAAGCAGCACTTAATGTTGTCTTTACTTGTGTTTCATGCTGAAAGATCAGTTCAGGTAGTGAATTATTAATGCTGCAGTCTGGCACAACCGTAGGCATGCAGCCTGCCAAAATGTAGGAAGTCCATTGTGAAGGCAGGATATTGAATCCTGTTGGTGCGAACAGGCGTGCTTCCCTGTTTGAGAGTTCACAGTGGGAGAATTCAAATCAACCTCTGAGGTTGGCTGCAGATTAAACTCTTCCATTTTTAATTAGATGCTGCCCAAAGGACCTCATGTCAGGAAAAAAGTAACACTAAACCCATGGAAATAACCATAATAATTGTCCTACAGATTCAGTCATTGTCAGTGGGGTAAAACATTAACATCCTTTTATTGTGCTTAAGCATTTGCTTGGTTTGGGACTTTTTTTCCTGCAGTCCAACAACTTTAAAGCCTAATGGGTTAAGAATTGCCCAGGATGATAATGGGGCTGCTAAGACTCTTTAATGATTGGCATGGCTCATGAAGGGGAGAAACAAAACTGAAGGAGACTCCCTGGGGAAGGGTGTAAGGCCACAAAGGGTTGAGTGGGCAAGTTGGAGAAAGGGGCTGTTGCTTTCACACCGTTAGGTGTTTAAAGGAAGCCAAACCCTGTCCACAGCTGACTAATTTTGGCTAATTGGAACCTACATGGGTCAAGGCTTGGTGGCCTTGCTGCTGGTAGGTCAGGGGAGCATCCGTCATTGGCCTCTTCTCTGAACAGCAGCCCATCTGCAGCCTGTGACAGTGCAAATAAGCAGGAAAACTGGCAGAAAGCTGTTCCTTGTGTAAGATCACATTGTGCTTGTTTGTCTTGGTGATGCTTTCCCATAGTTGGGGTAGATGAGCAAGGAAGTGCATGGGTAGACCACCCTTATGGGATGTCCTTGCTCTTCCTCCTGCTTCAGGGCCAATTTGTCACTGTAGAGCTTTTCTCTCCCTTCTCTGCTGACAGATTGGCTACTGTTCAACCACTGCTCGTCTCCTAGCTGAAATCCTAGGTAAAAACTGTAGCTGACGCTGGTGAGTACATGGTCTTTGATCCTCAGCAGGGGTGGCTCTGGTATGGAGTTTTCACTGTGGGATCAGGGAGTGCAGCTGAGTGATTTGAATAGCCTGTTTGGATTTTTGCTTCCAAACTGTGAATAAAAGAGCCTTTCTTGTGTAGCAACGCTTCCAGAGATGCAGAATTCCCTTACAAAAGGATGGAGGCCTTTGTGGTGGGTTCATGGATGTGTGGGCTCAGCTATGGTGCGAGGTGTAGGCTGATACGCTGCCTGCTCACTCCTATTGTCTACTGCTGTGTGGAGGACTGGCCTGGTTTTAGGCAATGTTCTGTCACTCAAATGTATCCATCCCAAAATACATCAGACAAAAGTATAGTTTTGACAGCATCTCTGCCCATTCACATTTTCACTCTGGAAATATGATCACAATACATGCTTGTTTGTGTTTACCAGCTCTAATAATTGTATCAGTGCATTGGTTTGGACACAGCAGCTCCCTAAAGCCTTTTTTTAGGCTATTTTTAATTATTTATTAAATTATTGTTTATTTAATAAACGCTAAAATAGAAAAACAATTAAGTTATTATTTATTTAATTATTGTTTTAGGGTATTTTTACTCCTAATTTTGTAACTGACATGCGGGATAGGGGAGGAAGAATGGTTCAGGTGTTCCCAAACCCCATGATAACCTTAGAATTCTGGTTTGTAAAGAGTTTCAGTCTATCTCATTTTAATACTACTGAAGTAGTAGTTTAAGGGGGTTTTGTTGTTGGTAGGGTTTTGTTTGCTTTGCTTTCTAAAATGAAATGCCAGTTGGACCTGTGAATCTCCAAAAACCTGAACCACACTCACTTTTCTGCTCCATTTATTGCACAACTCTAGAAAAGTGGGAGGCTATTTGATGGTCTGTGGGTTCAAAATTGAGGGACATCTAGATCTAGTAGTTCCCACCAGCAGCTTGCTGGTATTTAGTGCAATATGGGGTTGGTCAGTGGTAAGAAATCAGAGCTTTTCTTCCAAATAAACATGAATACGAAGTAAACCTGGAAGAATTTAGATGAAGGATGTATAAACCTCTCTGAGATTATTGGTGCCTGCTGTTTCCCTTTTCTGCACTTGGCTTCTGCTACGATGTTGTTGCCCTTTGACATTTGCTAAAACCAGCAAGTGGAGGAAATGACACTATGGCATTTATTAACCTGTAGCGTGGATGTTAAACAGGCTTCCCTGAGAGTGAGATATAGCTGCTCTGTGAGAAATAGCCCTTTAGAGCTTACCTGGACATAAAATACTATAAACCAGGCTTACTATGAAAATAATACTGGGTTGCAATGCAGTTGTGATTACAACATATTACAGCTCTTTCACTTGCATACTCCGCAAAGCTAGGACTGCTTTACTGGGAGTTTCAGCTCCAACTTCCTTGCAGCTGACAGCTTATACACAATTGTGTCTTCAGCACTGGTCCTTGTATGAGTGATCTGATGTCTCTGAAACAGGGTGGTCAATGCACACTTCTGAAGACATACTGCTTTTTCCTTTGGGTTGGGCTTTATTCAGTGCACTTCATTAGATGTTATTCTAGTCATACGTTTCAGCCAAGATCAAAGCAGTAAAAGTGAAGGGAGAAATGGTTCTGGCTTCAAAATAAGCCAAAATCCTTCCGTATCTTTTGGGATATGAACCAGTGGTCTCATTAAAAACAAAAGAGATGGTACACCAAAGGCAGCACACAACTCTTTGGATGCCCAAGACAAAAAAAGCTTCAAGCTGGACCAGTTTCTCCTGTTCCCTTCTCCAAGGAGAACAGAGATAAATGTGTTCCCATGGGATGAGCTACAGAAATGGGCCAGGGTGGAGGAATACATTCATGTCTTTCTCCTCATCCTCCTGGGGAAGGTCTTAATGCCAAGCCATAGCTGTGTCTGGGCACACTCTGAGCAGCCTTTAGGCCATGGGACTAACACCTGCTGTGTGTTTTCTCTCATTCTTCTCCAAGTGTGAGACTTTGAAACAAGTACTATGTACAATTGTACTCAGAAATGACAAATGCACCT
>JBCJKH010016463.1:0-13803 GCA_039877255.1 Loriculus beryllinus
CTGCAACACATGGATATTTGACAGTGTACATTCAAGATAACAGACGTGATAAAGACAATCACTAACCTAGATCCTCTTGAAAGTGGCATTAAATTATAGAAGTAATAAACTAATGACAGGATCAAGTTGCAAACAGCATCTACTTCCTAAGCAACAGAAAAAAATAAGTGAATTAAAGATAATTTAATATTCAGATAACACCACATAAAGGAACCCATATTGGAAAGTCTTACAGTACTGCGATTACTTTTTTAAAACCATTTCAAATGTGAAAAATGTCAAGCTGGGAAGCCTGATTAACCTATGTTTAAGCAAATTATTTTGTTAGATCTTTAAAATTTAGGTGAAACAGTTCATCTACGCAGTATTAAAGGATTAAAAAATGGAAAGCACAAGTCCAAATACAGTCAGATCATCACTGCAATACAAATCAACACAAACATAATTCCAGTGTTTCTCATGAATTTGTGCTACTTCTCATATTACACGTAGCCACCATGAGCCAAATCCTAAGCAGTGCTTATAAGGACAATGAAACAGTGAACACACAGGAAAACAAAGAAAATAAGAGTGAAGGGGGGGGGGAGGGGAAGGAAGGAACACACTGTGATACTGAGATCTTGTCTGGACTCTTACAGCAGCAAAGCACTGCAAATCTTATAGTAACAGACAGAATTGTGACAACTTCTTATGCTATTTGCCATAATTGGGTTTAAGCAAGCAGTCGATTTTACTGCTTAAGATCTCTGTCAAAAATTATTAGAACAGCAACTGTTAAAGAGAAGGTATAAAAGCATAACAGAATTTTATCAGGGAATTCATCGTTTCCATTAAAAGAGCCATACCCCCAGCTCTGCAGACAGAATTTTTCCTTTCGCTGTTAGATCCTTATATAGCGCATCTATTTCTGCATGATACAGCTGTGTTCTCTCTTCTGTTGTTTGAGTTTCTACTGAAAATAATATGTTCCCCACTCTATCAAGTAGATGAAACAAAAAACAAGGTAAGAATTTTTTGTAACAGATGCAGAATCTAATATCCAGTGTAAGTTACAAACATGCTACAGTTAAATACCACATCATAAACTTTTTGCTACAATTTCTCCTCTAGAAGATTATGTGCATTATCCCCCTTTTTAAAGAAAAAAAAAATAAACCCCTGAACAACAAACACTTTATGACATTGTAAGTTGTCTAAAAGAACTCATGAAGATTGCTGTCTAATCACAAATTAAGTATTTCCATTGAAGAATACCTGATAAGCGTTAGTGTTTCACTTAAATGTAGGTTAAAAGAAATACAAAAATTTAAAATATCTTCATGGCCTTGAAATTTCTGTACATAATGTAGTGTGTAGTTTTGTTAACTTTAAAATTACCAAAATGAAATTGGTTTTGCATAAAAGCATAGTTACAAATTATGGATCAAAACAGACCCACTGCTACACAACAAAGTTTGTGCAGAACGAAGTTAAACAGTTTTACTGACACCAAAATGTTTTTCCCCAAACTTTGAGGCCATAGATTTAATGCCATTTCACTGCATATAGGCATATCATTCAGTATATATAATTAAAACCCAAGAGATAATGTTAACATTTTAGAGAGAAGTTTGGCTTCCATGCAACTCACTGAAAGCACACAAGTTCTGGGAAAAATTCCTCCAATGCACAGAATTTTAAATCACATAAACTAAAGGTTTTAGTAGTAGGACAAAACTTCAGAGCTTCAGATTAACGCTCATTCTTCAGGAAGGAGCCAGGATCCATGAAGTGAGAAATTTACTGCCTCACCCAGACAGTGTCCCAAAGCCCCCTGTTGGTATCCTTTTACATACAGGTACTACTGAAATAGAAGACAGTCTGTCTCTTCTACTCTCAGAACACAGGAATTGCCATTCCATTCAGGACTTTGCAGTCACTGTAACTGATAAGGTCTCACAAAAAAACCCACATTTTCATATGAATAAAGACTTGACTTTTGAGATCTTTCCTTTTTAGGTATTTTATAGTTTAAGATTAATAACAAGGTCTCCCTCCACTTTCATGCTGTAAATTAGAGAATCATCTCAACAAGGCCTACTCCACCAATGTTACCCACATTCCCTCTTTGTTAGGGAACACAACAGGAAACAGAACTCCTCAAATGAACAATTTTTTCTATTTATTTACAGAAATACCATGAGTGAGAAACAGACCCTACTTTATGCAAATAAAAATGGCATTTGAGAAGATTAATTGCTAATACTTCATCATTAGTTAATGTACCGGCACCCTTGAAAACAGCAAACATACTTATCTCCTGTTATTGTAATTGTGAATCCATCATATTCTTTCCCTTGATCCTTGAGGCTAGGGACTTTTGTATTCACAGTAAACCCATCTCTTGTTTTACTGTTAAACTGCTTTCAAAAGAAAAAAAGTAATATTAGAGTGAAGAAAGACAGACTGCCTAGCTATTGTTTGGAAATCCTTAAAATACATACAGTAGAAATGAAAATGGACAAAGTGAGGGAACAGGATAAAGAGTTACTGTCAACTACGTTATTTCATTTATCCTTTTTTTCCTACTGAACAGAAATCATAAATATTTAATGAGGCATATTGACATTCAACATTATAACTATATATCAAACATAAAGCAGCACTGTTTGTAAGAAACAACTAAGCAAAGTAGTTTGAGTTGTGCAGATTCCTCCCCAACTTGCATGTTGAGAATAACCTTTTGGCGTAACAATGTAAATGCAAAAGCAAGAATTTGACAGCCTGTTTCATGTTTACACTGAGAAGTAGCAGCATCAGTTTAAGTGTGGACTCCAGAACACAGTTCTCTGCAACAATTTCATAAATATGATCCAGTTTAAATTAATGTTCCTTCCTCATTAAAAGCAAAAATACCACAAAACTTTAGAATTTCACAAAGCTACATTATCTAAAAGTGTAATACTGTAGCCAGAGTTGTATAAACCAGGCAAAACTGTATTTAAGTAAAGCCAAAAGCTCAGCTTCTGACATACATTCCCCAGCTACATGAATGACCCAATTACATCAATATTAGCAGACATTAATTTTATACAGGCATTATTAATGACTATAATGCAATAGTGTTGAATTAATTACTTGGACGATTATTTATTTTAAGATAGCACTTGTTTTGTTTAAAGAGAATCTGCATTTATTTTAAAGAAACAAAACTAAAAGCCTCTAATGAGAGACAGCATTCCATTTCAATACCATTCATAATGGGACACAGGAGAGTCAAACCAGAGCAAAACGTACAGGTTATGAAAACCAGGAAGAACATTTGCTGCCAGTTGAAACATTTGTTTTGAATTAAGTCATGTATAGTCCACTCTGTTTATGCATTTTCATCATTCTCCTGGAGCAATCTATATTTTTACCTCTACTAGTAACATGTTTTCTGACCTACAATTCAACACATAGCCATATTAGGTGCTTTCCAGGTCTTGTGTCAGTAGGGAACACTTAATTGTCTATCCATCCCAACATCTATGACCTCTTTACCACAAGGTTTTACTTAAGTTCAGTTAGTATTCACCTGACTTCATCTTTCCAGGCAAAGTACAAGACAGTAATTTAAGATTTGCCTCCAAAATTATGATATGCTCTTTGAAGACACTTGTATTTGTAATACATACTAAAAGAAACCCATATAAAAATACAGTGCTTGAATCATGTAGCTGCTGTAAAGATGCCTATAGTGCACATGTGAGTGAGCACTACTACCATAAACAAATCCAAACCCAGACAGTCTATTAGTAGTAACAGCCGTATATCTTCAAAAGTGCTCTTTCTATGGCAATCTGTCAGCTTTGCTTAGATATAAAAAAGCAGTGTGGACACAGCTGACAGGGGGAGAAGCAATGAATTTGTGTCTATTTAGACATGCTTCTTACCAAATGTTACCCTATTCTAACTTAACTCCTGTCCAATCCTTTAGAAAGAAATACTTTGTAACAGGTTTCCCCAAACCCAAATAGTTAGTAACTACTCATTCCTGTTTAATGGGCAGGAGTGGGGAAAGACCTTTTACTTTAACCCAGCTAAAGCCTTATTACTTGAGATAAGAATATAAATAAAGAAGAAAACCTGCACATTTCCCTGCTCCTTCTCTGACACGCCTCCAGAGCACAAGAACATAAACCAAGATTTCATTTCAGATTAGTTATCAGTCACCAAGGGCAACTACTCCTCTGCTTCCCCTTACCAGACCTAACACATACTAACCTCTACCAATAGGCGTAAAGTAAAGAGAGCTTCCATATTCCTAATCTCTCACACATCTTCCTCTTTTTCCTTCACACTGTGCAGGCATATTGTGATACCATTATGGTGGATCTGATCACAACCTCTCCCAGTTGATAAGGCTAGCTTTAAAGAATTACATTCAACATTTGGTCTTCCCATCATTTCTTTACCAATTCACAGTTAGGCCAAGCGTTTCAAATACCCGTCAACACATCTGCATATGCCAAAAAGGAAGATCATACTCCACACATGCAGATTTGAAATAATTTTGTGTTTCACAAAATTATATATGGTGGTATTCTGAGGAACTGGACATCTCCCAGAACACATTTCATTATTTTTTTTCACATTCTGAAGTTTTACTTTAATTTACCTTCATTATGGGAAGAAGATCTTCGACTTTGTGTACTTTTTCCAAAGCTTCTCGAACTTCTAATAGTCCTTTTGGATTATTAGCACTAGAAAAAAGTTAAATATGGAATGGCAATGGTTGAACACATGCAGCATTTCTAGAAAGAAGTAATTTCATCCTATATCAGCTCAGCTTATTTTTCAGCTTAACTGTCAAAATATGTGCATCTGTGTAGCCTCAAAGGTAAGCAAATACTACAGATGCAGGCACAGCTGGACTGCGAAGAAACCTATTGAACTAGTGCTTTAATATTGACTAATTACTGCACACCCCGATTTTAAGAACAGAATTATTTTAAGTACAGCACAAATTGCTCTGGTTTAAAGTCAAATGCTGCTGGCTTACTATGAACAGATTTGCTCCCAGTAGACAACAGACTTCCCAGTAGTACAGAACCTGAGTATCTTTAGCAACTATCATAAATTTTACAAAACTTAAATGGTTTCAGTTGTTATAAGGATTTTCTGTACTTTCATTGTTTGATATTCAAGTAGCATGACGAGACTGGGAAACAGAACTCAGTATTTAATAAACGTTACCAGACAAAAGAAAAATGAGAGTTTAAAGCTAAAAGGAGTTTCTTAATTTTTAATGTCATCAGAACAGTGTGTCACCACAAACTAATCATAGGTGGCAAAAACATTCTACTCATAAAAAACTAATGAAAGTTTGAAACAGACATTGACATCAATTTTCAGGTTACCTTTAGTCATATTTTTTCATTCATGATTCTAAAACTGTCTTCTGTTTCAGAACAAAGCCTATCAACCTATCTACGCAGCAGGTAGCAAAGATTCTCTGTTCCTTTAAAACCACTTGTCAGACACCACTTTCAATTAAAATTATCTTCTCTTTTTTTTCTTCCTCTCATTTAATAAATTAGTCCCAATATGCAGAGAAACTGTATTCTATTCTATGAAGAGAAAATCCAAGATCTTTAATAAATCATGTTTTAGAAAGAACTGAAACCTACTCAGGAGAATTGTGGGCACAAACTCAACACCATTATTAGTTTCTAGGTATACTGTAATTCACAATGTTTTTTCCTATTAAAGCTACTTTATGTGGCAATGAATAGGATTTTGCATTTCCAATAGGAAATAAGATAATTATAGATACCAAGAAACTAGAACTTACTAAACAGAACATATCCCTCAGACTTTCTGAAAGGAATACTATGTTAATTTCAAATCAGTGTTACCAGGGAACGAAGCAGGAAAAAAAAAAAAAGATATCAGTAATTTACCCATGATAAACAAGGATCCTATCTTTGATAAAATGAAGAATTTTCTCAAAATATTCCAGGTATCGCATGTTAATGACCTGTCCCCTACAAAGAAAATAAAAGATTTTTTAAAGTCTTGTTTTTCAACCCACCATTCCAGGGCTAAGATACAAATATTTCCCACCAATATTTGACAGCATTTCATTCACAGATGCTTTGTAAATTAAAGGAATGAACTAGAGGCTCGTCTGGAGTGGTGAGTTGTCCATGCCCCATTTTGAATATAGAAGCCATAGCAAACTTGCTAAAGCTCATATATGATTAGTGTCGTTGTCTGCTAAACTACTTTCCATACATATTTACCCATTTTCAGTGCGCCCTTGTCCAGTAAGTCTGTATGATAACTCTCAACTTGTGTAAGGATACAACCTTTCTTAAACAATTATTTACACTCGTAGATACTCCATAACAAGGAGAGAATTCTTAATCTGCCCATGAATTTACTTCTAGAAACAACACTCTCTAGCTTACATATTTGCCAATATATATGCTGACCTGCTCTGACAGCCCACACACATTTTATTTTGTTCACCTACATTCCTCTATACTGAAGTATATACTGTCTGTATGAAGTCTATACTGGAGGATACTGCTTTGACACCTAACAGTTACAAGCAGTAAACGTAAGAACATCAAAAAGGTGTTGTTTTTTCCCCTGAACTACTAAGGAAAAAGAAAAACCAAAACCAAACATTGAAAACTTGATAGAAACCTGCTAGGATTATAACCACTCAGAGGAAAGATTACATACCATTATTGCATTTGTAGGAGTCCTTCCTCTTCTCCCAGTCTACAAAACAAGATTTTATAAAGCAAATGTTATCGCTCTCTGAGGAAGCAAAACCACTGTCAATCACAGGAAAGTGTGTACAACTCTATTCTTCCCCCACTCTAAGTGATTTTTGGCAGCTTAAGTCCCTGCCTCATGTCTCACTTAGTCTCACAGTTCAACGGGGCTAGCCTCTGACTAATGGCAGAATCAGTCTTTAAAAACTGAACAGAAATGAAGCACATATATATAACTGCATATCAGAAAGGGAGGTAGGGAAAGTAGAAGGATGAAGACGAATCTATACACATAATTTGCCCTTGTTGTACGTCCCATCATTTTCCATCTGTATTAAAAAAAAAAAAAATCTGTACAACAGGCAGAAGTGTGTCAGTATAAGGAACTGTATTTTCCTGGCATCTCAGAAAAATACATCCAAACCAGACCTATCATTCTGCAAGGCCATCTAGAAACAGTCATACTGAGAAAAGACTTTAGGTGGGTGGTCAGAAGTGACCTGTGTTTATTCCTACTCTTTCTCCCTGTTTAACAAACACTACCACCAAGAATTCAAAAGAAGCAGTGTTCAAGAGAGTGTCTTCATTTTCTTATAAAGATATCAAGTATATCACTAATGTTTAGTGGATCACAAACCTTGTTTTGCCTATGATATAACTTCAGCTTTCAAAAATATATTCTCTAATTTAAAAGAAACTTGGCAGCTTTGATCATTTAAGCCAGAAAGGAGATAACCCAAAATAACACCTGCCTATAGACAAATGAAGTCGTGACAGCTGACATACATACTTGCATCATCAGACTGCTAAGATCTGGAAGCCTATCAAACACTGTGAAGTGCAAGATGGTTTTTACACACCTTTAACAAAAGGTCTCCAAATGACTCAAAACAAACAAACAATTTTTTTTTTGTTTTGTTTCTTGCTGCTCTCTACACATTTTGTCACTCTGGAAAAGAGTCTTTAATCCAGCAGTCACTGAATGCTAGTGCCTCCATGCAAAGACTCACTCAACAAAAATCACTAAACAATAATGGGTTTCAAATGCAAAGAATTCCATGTAAAGAAAAAGGTTATATTAATAGATGTCTAAATTTTTTGCACACAGGAAATACTGGTGTACAATTTAGACCAAACAAAACCTAGAGACAGTCTGAGCTCTGCATGACTTGATCTGTTATAAATATTAAAAGAACACCCAACTGCTATTTTTACACTTTTCATTTGGCTGAACAGTTTATATCTTGGTATATTTAATAACCATGAAAGGTGCCATTTTTCAGCCTAAATAATCTATTATTTCACCTGATTTTCAGGTAGCCGTTATACAGACAGAATTCAGCCTTAATCATACAGTTATGAGAATAACTTTCAAATAATAAGCCAAATATAAAGCAATGTATGTCTTCCTGAAAACCAGTCAAAAGACCATAAAGTGATCTGAATTATCAACAAAAAGGCGTTAGCTGTGTAGCCTGTTAATATAATAATATATATAATATATATAATATATATAATATATATAATATATATAATATATAATAATAATCAGCAGCCATTTCACAGTTGAGTAATAAAGGAGATTATACAGATCTGTATAATCCATTAAGATTAAATTGTCATTCAGAAATCATAATGGACTAGAACATGTTTCAGAAGTAATTAAAAAGAAACCAAACACAAACAAAACTACTACCACTTAATATATTATTTCTTTTACCCCCAGCCCTATGTGAAATCATTGTGAGGCAATCCAAAAGCAGAAACAAATCACTACAGAAAGCTGACTAAGGAAAGCAGCTATTACTTGGGATGCAGAATGATCAAAGTATAGGTTTCCAGAATTAAAAAGGATGCAAACACCACCCAGTACTAAACTGTGATCAACTCCTAAGACGGTGGTATTTAGGCTGCTCCAAATCTATTCTTCCTTCAAGAAAATCAGTTATTTTCAGAGAACCTCTACCTAGCTATCCAAAAAGCACAACCAAAATGCTGCTGAGAGCCACAAAAGTCAAGGCTGAGGCAAAACCAAAAAAGGTTAGAACTGGATTCACTGTGGGCCTACCACTCTGAATGACTTTGAAGCTTGTTTCAGATTTCTATGAAATCACCAAAACATTTCAAATAGTAAATCATGAGTTCTGATAGCATTCTCTGATAAGAAAACAAGTGAAGTACTCTGGCCAGTGAAAACCAGAGTTGCTGACAAGAGAAATCCTTTACAGGGACAATTTCCCCAGATGTTATTTTTAGCATGGCAAGTAGGTGTTGTTACTTGAATGGCCTTTTGCCAGCAGATACCTAGAAATTAAGCTTTTACTCTGCCATTTAAAATAAAACCAGGAAGAAACAGAAGTATAGAATGCATTCTTATCTCAAAGTACAGATGGTTGTGGTTTCTGCTGCATCATACATGTGAAAAGAAAAAACTGCAGCAACACTGAAGATGGACAGAGCTTGGAGCCAAAATGTAACACTTGGCTTGGGGGATGACAAAAGCCTGAACATGAACTGTTCAAGAAGCAGCACATCCTGCAAAGCAACTACTGATCTGCATTGGAGTTTAATGCTAAATTGCACCCACTCCCTAAAGTGGATGTTCCTAGAGTCCAGCAAAGCAGAAGAGCATGGACAAAGTATAAGCCTCTGTATGTGAACATCAGAATATCACTGGTTTTCTCAGCCTGAAATAATTCTTAAGAAAGCTTTGCTTCCTTTATCCTCTTTTCCCCCACAGCTTCTCAAAGAAAGAAAGAAAGATACAAAGGCAGAATGACAGATCAATGATCTAATAATTCCCGAGGGAGGATGTGAGGAGGGAAGTAACATTAATGCTGGCTACATATTTACTTACACAAACACACTCTGCTCCTGTGATTGACAGTGATATTGCCACATTGAGTCTTTCATACTTCTACCACTTCATGGGAGGTAGCACTGTCATGACTACAATACTGAGTCTTGCAGCATGGGAGAAGATGGAACGTACAACAGTGGTTGAATCTTTTAAATTTTACCTTTGTTTGAAAGTGCAACTGTTACCTTTCACAGGTTACTTGTTTTGTCTCCTCTGCTTTTACTCTGGCCTGCTTTGAAAACAATCAAAGGAACTATGTTTTTCCTTTCTACTATAAATTAGTATTGAAGCTAGTAAAATAGCATTGCTTCATTACTGCTGCCACTACCTTTGAGAAGCATATTTGAAACATTACAACTACAATCAACTTAATTTAATTTTTACAGGTGATTTGGGAATGAAAAACAGCACATAACACTGCACATCTTCTGGTTCTAGTTACATCTTGCTATAACTCAGTTGCAAAATTGAAAGTCAGGAAAAAGGAGAAATGCCATAAGGAAAATTTGAGGTGCACAAACCCCAAATGTTCCATTAGAAAATATAAAATAAATATTAAAGTAAACCAATAAGCACATATACATCTGATACTCTAATATGCTGTTTCATGAACAGCTGGTAAGTTTTGGTACAATCCCTTTATGTGTAAGGGAAAGCTGCTTGGTAAAACTCTCCTACCTGATTAAGTTAATGTGATTATTGAAACCTCTGCTAAGGCTTCGGGCAGGCATTTGGTCCAACCAAAGCACAGGCTGGTCAGGGTCAGCTATCCTACAAAGACAAAGGACATGAATATTGGCACGCATTTCACTCTATGCAGTATTTTTAATCAAGCTCTGTTCACACACAGACTAATTTTAGGCTAAAGGTAGAATTCAGATATCATAAAAAAGAACATTTTATTGAAACACATGTACGATTTTCATAAGAAAAGCAACAACTCATACGCATTTTATATTACTGGAGTTTGAAACTATTAGTATTTGTTAGCCTAAACTGCAACGTATTGTATGGCTTTCCACAGCTTTGCTTTGACCAGAAAATGCTATTCCCAACTCTTATCCCTTTTTAAAAAACGAGAGGAATTGGGTATTTTCAGAACGGCACTTCTGTACTTAAATCATCCTTCTCCTTTATCAGAAGGCTTTCTAGTTAGAGTGGTGACAAGCATTTTCTCATCTGTGACTTCAGCCCTTTGGTTAACTGAAGTATACGTCAGTATCACAACTGACGTAAGGCTTGTTCTCTCTTTTCCCCCTCATTACCTTCTCCATTTCACAGCAATATCAAACATATCTCTCCACTGCATCAGTCTGGTTTTCCCATTCATCCGAACTTTTGAGTTTGCCCAAGTCCGCTGCACAGCTTGCATTACTTCTAGAGTGGCCAATCCCATTGCTGGGGGTGGGGAAGGAGGATAGAGGGACAAACAACAGAAAACCAATTATAGCCAAACACTTGAATTGGTACAGATATGAAAACTGAAACAGGAAAGTGATGTACTTATAGGAAAAGAATTGCCAACATCAATAGAATCTGGGTGATTATGATTTCCAGTCACCAATTAGGACAAGAAATTGCTGCCGTAAGGATTATTTTCATTTTAAGCTTTTTATCTAATTTGAAAAGAACAGAGAATAAAACTAATTTACAGACAGCAAAAGTATAACATTAAATTATCACCACATTGTTTTGGGGGTTGGTTTTTTGGTTTGGTTTTGGTTGGGTTTTTTTTCAGTATACCTCTATGTATTCTTTTATTTGGAAGAAATCCTGGTGTCTCATACTGCATCATGGAACCCAGATGATCAGCTACGCATATGAGTTCTTGCACATCAGGCTTATAGCTTTCAAAATTCTGAAATAACACATCTCTTATAGAGGAGAAAAATATGCATCAGACAAAACTTGGCACAAAAGTCCTGAAAGTTGTAAAACAGAGATTTGTCTGTCTAATAACCAACACATTTGCATGAGAAATACTTAAAAGCAGTATAAAGAACATTCATTCCTCCTCCAACCCCACTGAACCTACACAGCACATGGCAGTTACATTCAATATCTCAACTGAAATTTTGGTCTTACTGAATTCAATAGCAGATCTTTTTACTGTCTGTCTGAACCCAGGACACTGTCACAACCATTATCTCACCTTCAGACATGCTCATTATAAGTGATACCAAGTAAAGTTCACAGATAATATATTAACCTTCAGCGTTACACACTCATCCTGAGGAACTTAAACACTAAGTAAAAAAAAGAGAATGCACAGAAGCCAGAGCCCTTGTTCTGTAACTTCTGTAATTCTGTAAAAGCTTCTTGTGCTAGAAACGTGAATTCTATTCCATATATGCAAAAGCCATAAATTTTTAACTTGGCAATTTTTTTTTTTTTACACAGAGTGAATACATTAAAATACATCTAGAAACCAGACTACACCAGGAGAAATTGCTATCTTTCCTTTAGCTACATATTTTTGAAGCCTATTCTCATAAATCGCCCCTTTGTTGACTGAAATCACTCTCCTTCCAAAATACATACAGTTATTTAAGTTACTCCAGAGAATACTTTTTCCCATTGAAACGCATCTACCATTAAAAAAATCTATTAAGTATTTAAGAAATTACACATATAACAAAATAAAAATGTAACACACAACAAGAAACTAATAAAAGTGCTACATAAATCTACACTGAGCATCTCAAACTTTATCAATTCCTTAACATTAACTACAAGAAAGAAATAGAATATTTACTCAGTAAGGTCACAAAATATGAAACATTTTGTGGGTGTTATTGATAATGTGAAGACAGAAGTGAAGAAAATAATCTTAAGTTTCATTCTTCCTTGTTTATGAGCTAAACCAACTCCAATCCTTATGATTTTGAAAAGGATTTATACACTGAGTGGAATTACACTTTCATATAGCATTAAATATTTATCAGTTATAATGCGCTTCAGAATAGCACTTTTAAAAGTTAAACTGAAAAAAACATTTAGAGTAGGCTTTAAAAAACCCAAAAGAAAACTCACTTTATATGTGGCTGTAACCCTGGCTGTTCTTCATAATTTTCTATAAGAAAAGGAAGATTTTTAGCCCAGTGATCCTTGAAATTTCCAGGAAGATCTATATCAGTATTATACTCTGAAAGAGGGGTATCCAAATGCGCATGCAAGTATCTAGAATACTCTGTAGGAAAGAAATAAAATTGAATACTGTTGGCATAATAAGCCTACTTATGTACTTACGTAAAAACAAAACCCAAATTATATGTTTGAAAACTATCCAACATGACTTTAATAACTCATTACTCTTTGACAATTTAATTTTGCTATTAGCTAATTTCCAAGACAGGAAAAAGTCTATTTCTTTTCCATTTGTGGTCCTAGCTTTTAACTGCATGAACAAAGAAGAATCAATGTATATTTTTTTAAGAGACATACTAAACAACGCTCATGAGAATGTATGATGGTTTCCTTAAAATGGTATAACTACAAGCACACTTGCACTTTCAGAGTTCTTGAAGGATTTCAGAAAATTGAAATAAGAAAAACACTTCCAACTTACCTCTAAGGTATTTCACTTTGAGATATTCTGGGCTGGCCTTCTGACCTGGTAGTGGATCATTTAACATAACTTTAGTCTGAGCTTTTATGCCTTCATAAAACTGTCCCATTGCAACATGGCTGAGGCCTTTCATGTACTGGCATACTTCATTATATGGTTCTAGCTGTAAACATCTCTAGGAGATTAAAAGAACAAAACACTTATAAATCAAGACAGAACAAATATCTTCAAATAAAATAACCTGTTTAGTCAGAAGACTGCATAAAAACATTTACTGATTACTAAGATCAATTACTGCCAGTACAACTATGCTTTGGATCACATTCTAGTTGATATGAAAATAGATCATGTTTTGTCTAACTACAAAAGTTTTCACATTAGTTGAATAAACACACTCCTGACAGTAACTGTAACAAGTAATTTTTGGCTGGTTCAACATACATATTCTGTCATTTCTTTCATCCATATCTTCACTAGTTCAATGCATTACACTGTGTTACTCAAGTATTTACTCTATGTTAAACACATAGCAAATTCATATTTATCATTCAAAAATTAATGCTCTGATTCTTTTAGCAATTACATGTCTTTAGAACAGTGTCTCCACCTTAGAAGTTGAAATATCT
>JBCJKH010016464.1:9403-21065 GCA_039877255.1 Loriculus beryllinus
CTAGAGGAGTAAGGCACATTTGTGACCTCCTGTCCTCTGAATCACCTAATCTGCTCGCACTCTAGTGCGGTCCTCAGATCAGTACTGTGGGTCCCCAGCACCTTGCATGGCTAAAACCAAGAAGCACAAAACTGTAATAAACTGTCTGTGCATTGCACAAGCTTGTGCAATGGTACTGGCTGTTATATCCTCCTTCTCTCTGCTGTTCTCCTGCAACATTAGTTTTAAATTGCTAGGTTAAAACAAATTTGGCAGATTGAAAAAGGGCTCTAAGACTTTACATGCTGAGAAGTTTCATGAAAATAAGGTAGGGGAGAGATACTCAAACTACTTTCCCTTGCTGAACAAAATGCTTCACCTGAGTGCCATGATATTATCAGACAGTTGAGAATCCACACCTGTGTGTCACAGCCTCCACAGGTTGCCTCTGTTGTTTTGTTTTCGTTTTTAACTTAGGTAGCAGAGAAGATATGTAGGGCACCTGAAACAAGTGGGTAGTCTATGCTGGGAAAGGCACGTGACGTGGTAGTGCAGAGGAGCTAAATGTGGGAGCAGAGCTGACTTGGCTTGCGTGTGTCCTCCTCCATCCCACTAATGCCAACTACAAGGAATGTGAGCTGCCCTGAGAATGTTACTTCTGCCAAGCTGTTCATCTGCTCTGTGTATTTCTGGTTGGCTGCAAGACCCTTGGGAAGGTGGTCATCTCAGCTCCTGTTTGTTGTACCTGAAAACTGCTACTAAGATAAGGAAGCTCCTGTTCAGATAGATGCAAAGGTGAAGCGAATGTTTCTGAGGGCTTATAGCATACTTGGGTAGCTCACATATTGGAGAACCACAGGAGCTGCCAGAGATTGCTTTCATTGGAAGTCTCGGGAATGAGTGCAACTACTCAAGTTAGACTTTCTCATTGATGCTGCAGATTGAGTTTGTAATTTTCTGTGAGAAAAGAAAGCAGAAGCAAATGTGTTGGTCATCTGCAGAGGTGCAGGTCTTGGGTTTTCAACTCCTTGATATGCAACTGGGGGAAGGAGAATGGGAGAGCTTACTTGTGGTTTCTGCCTCACCTCTGAGCATCACATATGGTCACAGATAAGAGATGGGTTTTGAGGCAGAGCTCCACTGAGGCATGAGTCTTGCTGATATCCTTTATAATGATAACCACTTTTGAGAGCAGGAAGGACCAAACTGGGGTCTGGCTGCTGTTTGCAGTATGAGGCTTGGCCCTTCAACTGTGGGGCATTTACCTAGAAGATTTCTACCTGTTTCAGAACCTCTGGGCTTTCTCCTTCCCTGGCAGCAGAAGCTGAGAGATCCCTGCATTGCTGGGAGTGTGAGCAGGAGGCAATCATTTGATGGAAACCCTGGGCAGGTGGAGGAATGGGTTTGTAAGCAGCTGCCAGGCAGGCGCACATTGGAAAGGAAAGGTGAGATAGGAAGATGGTGGGGAATGGTAACTGCCTGTTCAGCATGACACCAGGCCAGTGGTAAGGTGGGAAATAGATGTCTAGCTTACTATGGCCTAACTTCGTGGCATGTGGGATGTTGAAATGGTGTATACATTTGCTGTCAAGTGCCATCTGTGGCAACCTTACTAGCCTCAGGGTCATGAGAACTCGGGTATTCTATCACCTTTGCTTTGGGTTTGATGCTAAGGACGAGCTGTCTTTGCATCAGTTTCCTCATCTGAAACAGGTGAAAGTGGGTTGAGATCTTTGGATTACAGCAAGCCATTGTGTGGCTCATTCCCATCCTATGGCTATTTATTCTGCAGAAACTCCTGGATGCCCTGGAGTGAGTGCATGGGCTGGCAGTAGGGCACTTCCACAGGAAGAAATTTAATACATCTGGTATGGATGACAGATGCCCCATCCTCTTCTACCTTCCCTGCTTGTGGCTGGAGCGGAAGAAGATGAACACTAGAAGGCAGTAATACTGTTCAGCATTCAGATAAGGTGATAATACCTGGCAGTACTCTAACCTGAAGTTTTCTAAAACTTTGAACCAAGTTAAAGGAAATGGCTAACAAAGGGATATTTCATGCTTGTCCTGTAAAGATGGTCCTACTTCTGACTTAGTGGCTGGCTGAGATCTGCAGCTATGCAGGATCCTGGAATGCCCTGGCTTGCTCACCCAGGAGCACAGAAATCATGTCCTTCATCCCCTCCCTCTCCTCATCTTTCCAATTCTTTCTTTTGTTTGTCTTTTACTCATGATCTTTGTGGGCCACTTTTGTCCATCACTTTCTTCTCTTGTGACTTACTTCCTGTGCAAGACAAGGTCCTTTCAGCCACTCCGCCTATATTCCCCTCAAGCTCAGGCTGATCAAGCTCACTGTTCGCAGCTTTCTTTCTTTGGAGGCAGAGCTGGAAGAGTTTTCCTTGGATTTATCTTGTCCCTCAGCAGAGTTCTCCCACCCAGTCTCAGAATCCAGTTGTGTTGTAGGAGGAGGCATCTGGGAAAAGGAAGTATTTAGTCCACTTCCAGAATGTGAATCTGGCATTCCATGTTGCTGTTTGGCCTATGGTGCTGTATGCACAGGGAGCTCTGTGGCAGACTTAAGGGGAAAGCCACAATAGCCAGTCATGAAGCTGGGTCCCTTTGTTGCCTTGCAGGTGAGAACGTCCCTTTGCAGTAGATGCACACATGTTGATGTGGTCACCCACAGAACCAGCTTGCTTTCACCCACCATCTTTCCAGGGCATTTGCTGGCATTAGGCTGGATTCCCAAATCCTAAGACTGGGAAGGAGGGCTGTCTGAAGGATGCCCTTAGACATGGGGAGTTTAAGGAGAAATACTTCTTACCAGGAATGTCAGTGGGATGTCGGTGAAGGTAGCACAAAGAGCTCTTGTGGCTTCTGCTGTCATCCCCATGGCAGGGGTTTACAGGGGCTAAGAGTAGACCCTACTGCCAGTAGAATGGTGTATTTATGGCTGGGAGTCCACAGCACCCACTCAGGAAGGCCAGGCCAGTTCCAACATCCATTTGAAGAAGTAGGAGAAAGAAGGTAAAACCTAGCTCATCAAGAAGGCAGATGCCTGGGAAAAGCAGAGAAAAGGGTGTTTCATGCGTTGAGCAGCACACAGGTGTGTACAGATAACTATTCCTCAAAGCATGGCAGTATGTACACCCACCCTGCCATGCCTAAACCTGGGCACCTTGAGAGCCTGGGTACAATTTGCCTGGTTACATCCACCCAGATACAGCCTTGAACACGGTGTGAAGATGCAGCCCCTTCCCCACCCCACATGTGCTGCAGGACATCATGTACAAAAGCTCCCTCATGCGCAGAAAAAGGGCCGCACCAGCATGCAGTAAAGCACATACTGCTGTATACATAGATGCATATATAGAATTTTGGGTGTATGTAGACCCACATGCTTCTGTCCACATGCACCACCTTGCTCTGGTGCTTTTTCTGGCCTTTCCAGCCTGTGCCCACCAGCTTTGCTTGCCTCCAAGTTGGGTACAGCGGGGTCCCACAGCTCTACTGTGCTCACTTGGGTCTTAGAGACTGCAAAGGGTAAACTGGGACCTGGGGTGGGGGGAGGCTGAAAGCAAACTAATGATGAAAATGTCTCCTCCATGCCTGTGCCTTAATTAAATGCATGGAGAGGCTCAGGGAAGCACATCTGTTTTCAATCTGGAGCCCTTTGATGGCATCAAATGTTCTTTCCCCAGATCAGGGGGGATGGAAATTCTGGGCTGGCTGTGGCAGCTTAGAGCCCAGGCTCCAGCCACCGGGAAGCCGAGGCCTTTCCTGGCCTGCAGGACCCTGCCTTGGCTGCCAGCCCTGCTGCCCTCGGGCCCTTCTACGGAAGGGTACCTCCCTGCACCTCTACCTGTCCTTGGCCAGAGGACCAGCCGAGCCAGGCCAAACTGCTGGGACCTCTTTGCTTGCTGGCCTGAGGAGCTCTGAGTTGTGTCCTCCTCCTCCTGTCCTTTTTTAATTTGCTGTTTCTCTATTTGTTGCTATCCCCCACTTCAGCTCTTTTGCTCTCTTTTTGGCCAGTCTTTTAGTTCTCTGTTGTGCTTTTTCTTCCTCTTTCACTATTTTTCCTCTTCCTTTCCTCTCTCCCGTTCACACTTTCTCTTCTATTTGTCACCTTTTCATATGCATTTCTCATTTTCATTATTTCTCTCTTTTTGCTCCACTCCTCGGCCCCAGGAGCCTTCACCCACTCTCCCCTCCAGGTGCAGCTCCAGCTGACAGTTGGGGGACCCCACACCCCCTTTGTACCCCCATACCAGGGGCTCACCTAGCCACCCCTATGAGGAGCAAATGAGTGCGACGGGACCGGCGCTGCTCGCACCCGGCCCGGGGGGGAAGCCTCGCTGGTGCCACGTCCCGGCGGGGCCCCGCGGGCCGCCCTCCCCCGGGTGCCCGGCGCGGCCGGATCGCTGCGGAGCCGCCCCCGCCGTTTGAAGTGCGGTGCGGAGGGGAGGGGAGGGCAGCGCAGGGGCGGAGGGAGGGAGCCGCCGGCAGCGGAGGCGGAGGGACGGGGTGCAGCAGTCCCACAGCCACCCTGCTCCTCTCGGCCGGCGGCAGCTCCCCGGGCCGGCCGCCTCCTCTCCCCTCCGGCATGTTTTAAGCCCAGCACTGCCCGCTCCCCTTCGGGCTTCCCTTCCTGCTGCCGTAGGGTCCCGTTCCGTTGCCTCCCCGTTCGGTTCTTGCGCATCACCCCTTCGAAAGGCCGGCGGCTGGGGGGGAGCGGGGCTGGTGGGCGCCCGGGGGCGGGGGGCGAGGGCAGAAAAGCCCCGCTCGGCACCATGGCGTCCAGCTATGCCCACGCCATGGAGAGGCAGGCCTTGCTGCCCGCCCGCCTCGACGGCCCCGCCGGCCTGGACAATTTACAAGCCAAGAAGAACTTCTCCGTGAGTCACCTGCTGGACCTAGAGGAGGCGGGCGACATGGTGGCAGCCCAGGCGGACGAGGGCGGCGGAGAGCCTGGCCGGAGCTTGTTGGAGTCCCCCGGGCTGACCAGCGGCAGTGACACCCCGCAACAGGACAGTAAGTGCGAGGACACCCTTCCTTCCATCCCTTCCAGGGGCGGCCGCTCCTGATCAGGAGAGAAGCGGCCAGGGAAGCCGCGGCGGCGGCCGGGGCTGGCCCCGAGGGGGCTCCCGGGGTGGAGCGGCCGGCGGAGCCTCCGGACGGTCCCGGGGCTGGCTCGCCGGGCTTCCCGAATCGGTCTTTCCCGCTGAGCCGTTGCGGGGAGCCCGCGTCCTCCCGGCACCCGGCGCCGTGCGAAAACAGTTGTTTTCCCCGGCCGCGTCCCGAGAAAGGGGGAGCGACGAACTGCTCTTCGCCGCCGCCGTGCCGCGCTCGTCTGGTCCCGTAACGCGCTGCTCCGTCTCCCTGCGGGGGACCGGGAGGAGAGCAGCCCTGGGAGCCAGGCTACCAGGACCAAGCTTAGCCGTGGGCTAAGCCTCTCTCCCACCTCCTGCCGGGGCGGGCGGGCTGAGCACAGGACTTGCCTGGACGGGGCAAGCGGCGGCAGGCGTCTGAGCTGTCCTCTGTCTATCCATCCACCCGACCCTCCGGACCGTCGGAGCTGAGACCGGAACCGTAGTTTGCGGGACACCGGGAAACTGCTTTGGGGTCTGGATGGGAACCGGTCGATTGTCCAACGACCTGCCCGGAGCGTCGCGGCTCGCAAACACCCCGAGGGTGCGTGTGCGGCTGCGGAGTGGAGCCGCCGATTCCCTCCACCCCGAGGCCCGGTTCTCCCGGTGCGGGCCTGATGCAGGCCCGGCGGGAAGGGCACAGCAGGGCGCGGACCTGCTTCTGACCTGTCCCTCGTAACTTGTCCTCGCTTGGGAACTCGAGCAGCTGTAGAACAACAGCCCCGCGGCTGGAGGGCAGCTGGGATGGGCGCCATCTGCGCGGCGTTTTCCAAGTGCCTCTTGTTATTTTCAGCGCTGTCAGAAAGGGCGAACAGCGGCCGAGCAGGGTGAGGTGAGTGTGCAGGGCCAGAAAATCCCCCCTCACCCTCCTCTGCTTTTTGTTTAAAAAAAATCTCAACATATATATATATCTCCCCAGCCGCAAGGACCGGCCGCAATTTTTGCTGTGGTAAGGGCTGATCGGGGCCGGTCCCGCCGTGGTGGGCAGGGGCCACAGCTGCGGAAACGGGCTAGCTTCTGAGAGATCCCCCCAGACCGGACCGGGGGGCTGCTCTGCGACGGCCGCCGCCGAAAGGAGAAAAAAACCCCAATCAACACCAACAAAACACAAAACCGAAAAGCGAACGAAAACTGCAATTGCGATTTTCGTTCGTTCGGTTTTAGTTTGGGTTGGGCTGGGTTTCTTTCCGCCGGGGGTCACCTCCAACCCTCTTTTCCCCGCCGATCCGACGTGGCTTTCTCGGTGTTCCGAAGGAAGCCGAGCTGGGGAAGGGGCCTCTCCTTGAACCACCGCCCGTGGGATCCCCGAGCTTGACCCCGACAAGTATTTTCCCCTGGCGGGGAAGCAACATCCCGAGACGGGTTTATTGAGGGAGCGCGGTCGGGAAGGGAGCGAGCGGTGCGCGGCTGCGGAGCGGCTCCTCTCCCTCCCGAGAGCCGGACCCGCCGCCGCTGGGAGATGGCTTCAAAAAGTTTCTCTTCCCAGGACCCTGAAAAATGCAATATCTGGCTCTAAAGGTGTTATTTTAGCGGGGAAGGCGGTGCTAGCTGCTCCCCTCAATTGAGCTCCCTGTGCTGCAGTACTGCCGACGGAGAGTCCCCAACAAGTTACGCGGGCGACTCTTCTTCCCTTCTGTTTTCTCCCTCGGTTTTGTTTATCATATTTTATTTGGATCTGATTTACTTCTGTTGTTGCTCTTTACCAACTGCTGAGCTCTCCAGAGCTACCTAGGTCAGCCGGGAAAAGAGGGGCTGTGTTTCCCCAATACCCACCCTGCTTTTAGAGCATGAAAAGGACCCAAAATCCCCATCCAAGGGTGTGTTTCCCAGCCGGCATTGCAAAGCAGAAACCACACTTTCCAAATAAATTAGAAGGTCTCTAAATGTTGTAAAAGTTTTAATGCCATTGTGGTGAATTAGAAGGTTTTAAAAGTATTCTGAAGTAATCAAAACAAACAAACAAACAAAACCCTACCAAACCCCAAACAACAAACACCACCAACGAAAAAAAAACCCACCAGGGATATTTTTTTCTTTGATTTATTGGGCAAAGCTGTCATCTGGGCTTTCTGGCTCTTTCATTGCTGGGTTTATCGGATCCCATGAGTCTCCGTGCCTCAGTTTCCCCACCTATTGCATGTGTTTTGTGAAGTGTTTTGCATTCTGTGCAGAAAAAGGACTGTGCTGGAGCTAGGCAGTACAACAGAGGCGTGAGCTTTTCTCGATGAAAAATGAGAGCTGGTTCAGTGGAAAAGCTAACACAAGGAATGGTTATTCTCCATGTTACTAATGGAGAGAAGGTAAAAGCTGTTTGGTGAAACTGTGGAATGTCTCAAGAACACTGAAAATGTTCTTCCAGCCTGGAGGGAAGTCAGCCACTTTGTCCTTGGTTTCTGTTCCCAGCTGAACTGAAAAGCCAAATTATTGGTGCTATTTTTGTAATCCAAAAATTAAGGGGAGAAGTTTGGTGCAGAAATTACAGAAGGTTTTATTTTGACGTTTGATATTGAAGGAACTATTTCAGCACTCATTTGAAAGAGGTTCAGGAGAAAACATGGCTTTTTTAAAAAAGAAGAAACCAGATGTGGCTATAATTTTTACAGAGAGAACTATCGGCGCGTTGAAGAGTTCCTTTTTCAGAGGTGCTGCAAAGCTGTCACTCTCACTGACTTTAGCTCAACTTGTAGCTCTGGAAACCATACCCTGGAAGCTGACACAATTCACAGCCTCCCTGCCTTTGCCCTTTAGCCAAGGAAACTTTGCATTCAGAGTTCCTCTTTGTTGCAAAATCACCTGTTAAGATGCAAACAACTCTTGTGTTGGTAGCAGGGCTTTCACTAACTTTCACTGAAGCTCAGATGAAAATGTGGTTAACAGCTCTGTAGAGGAGATCCCCTGAACTTCCCAGCAACGGCTTTCGGCTGCGCTTTTGGGGGTGACAGTGGGTTCCCAGAGCCCATGGCTCTGAACAGGGTTAATTCTCCAAATCCAGAGCTAGTAAGCTATTAGGTTGGGTTGTGTTGGGTTTTCTTTTGGTTTCTGTTCTTTTGTTTTTGTCCTTTTGTTTTTGTCTTGTTTTAAGATAGAAGTTTTGATCTCTGCTTTTTTGGTTGGTTATTTTGCCTCGTTGATGGCTCATTAAATGGTATGGAGAAAGCATGAGCAGCAAAAGAAAAATTGTTATGCTCATATTTCTTTTGTGAGGAATGAATACACCCCGCTTTGGTCCAGTACTTGCACAAGTTCTGCGTATTGGAGTTACTACTGTCCTGTAATATCTCTTTGGTATAAAAACAATGGCACTTTGGGGGCTGTGCTTCTCTTCCAGGCTGGCAGATTGCACCGATCCGTCAGGGCTGGTTCACAATTAAACTTGGGGCACAGGCTGCCTGTGGCCCCCTGTGACTTCTTCAATCTCAGTGGTCATCATTACCCTGCAATGCTGCTCTTCCTTCCCAAGGAAGCAGTGACCCTGCAGGGGCAGCCAGGAGGAGGTGGGTTTCTCTGCTTAGGCTGGGTCAAGCAGAGCACCCGTGCTGGCTTCAGCGCCTTCTTCTCAGGCAGTGGGTTGAGAGCACAAGGAAGGGGGTTTTCGGCAGGCACATTTTTTGGTAATAAATCTAGTTGCTGCTGGATTTTTCAGATATCGGAAATAGAAAATATTTCAAGAAAGGACAACACAAATTCAGGGGGGACTGAGGATGACTCTTCACTGCAGCAGTGGATGGAGGAAGGTCCTTCAGCTCAGGAAGCCATGGACACAGGCTAGAAGGATGAGCTGGGGCAGAGATTGCTCCATTGATTCCTAGGCTTGTACCCTCTGACTGTCATTACTGGCAGTCTGGGACATGATCCTGAGCTGAAGGATCTTTGATGTGCTCCCGCATGGCTGTTCTTTAGGCTTTAGTTGCCTCTTTTTAATTAGAACAAGTGAGGTTGTTATAGGAGTGTATAAATATTGAATTGTTTCTCTTTTCTCTTTCCTTTTTTATTTTTTTTTTTTTTCCCCCATTCTGATCCCGAGGTTGTCCAGGGTGTTGTGCCTTCCCATCCTCACAAAAAAAATATATGCCTTGTTGAAAAGAGGTGGAAAAGCTCTGCCGCTACTTTGAAATGTGAAAAGCGATTTATCGTTGCATAGAGCATGAACCCAAGATGAAGTGCCAGGGACAACTACGAGATTTTCTTTGCAAACCTCTGGTTTATCTTGAAGTACTAGGTGGCTCTTTTGTTACTAAAACACAGCCCTTATTCCCAGAAAATGCTGAGACTGTAGATCGGAGATGTACGAAGAATAGAAAGGAAAGGAAAAAATGCAGGCTAAATTAATTAAATCTAGCAGCTATTTTCTTGCTCTCTTGTCCTGCAGAGCTGATGGACCAAGGGAGGGTCTGCAGGAAGCACCTGGCTGCTGGTGTCCACAGGTTACACACGGGTGAGAGAGGGAAACCGGCAGCGATGAGCAACCTTACAGGGTACTGCCGAGAAAGACTTTCCAGAACCAGTTCTTTTCTTCCAGCAACTGATGTGGGAAAATTGAGGATCAGGTCAATATTATTTTTAAGGCACTTGCTGTTTATGCAAAATACATCTTACTTTTTCTTGCAGGAGTAATCTTTATGTGTGCCACTTGTACCATGCGTATCCTAGAGGCTTCTTGCAGGAAGAGTGAGCGGTGTTTGCTTGAGTAAAGGTTGAATAACAGATAGATAACTAACACAGAGCAGTTGTTAGAAGTTTGAGTAACTTCTTTTCATTTATGTTCCTTGGGCATATCTATTTAATTTCACTCTCAGGCTGGCTGGTGCACCGTTATTTCAGCAAGTATCTCACGATGTTGGGTATTTTTCTTACATCCCTGAATCCTACAGTTTGAAGTAAAGAAACATCTTGTGTTTTTCACGTAAAGCTTCTGGATGCAGAGAAAAGATGGAAATGTGGCTGCCACAAACATGGTGTCTTAAAAAAGGTAAAAATAAAGGCACCAAAAAGCAAACAAAAATGGACAACATACCGTTAGTAATAGAGAAAAAAGAGCCATGTGAATCTGGAGGAGAGAGCTGATTCAGTTTTCAGGTGCTGGCCATGCTGCTCTCTTTTGATGTGCAAAAACGGACTTTTATCTGTTTGTGAATTTCACTTTTTTTGATCATAATCAGCTTTGCTTCCTGGTTCTCATGGTCTCATAATTTGCTGATGGTTTTTGTGTTTTCAATCCATCCGCACAAAGCTTCCAACTTTTTAATTTGAAAAAGATTTTGCTGCAGGTTTTTACTTCCCCCCTTCCTCCTTAATGTAATGAAAACATTTCCATGAAAATTAGATTTTGAAATCTCTCATAAAACTTAAATGTTTGGTCTAAACTGCTAGAACACTTCTAATGAACATCAGCTTGCTGTCATCTGCACTGAGTTTCCACTACTAGCCAGTCTATTTTCCATCTTTTTGATGATGTATAAAGCAGTGATTGCATGGGAAAATATTATCTCAGGGTTAATTTGTGCAATCCTTACTCACAGGAGTCATTGCATGCGATTCAATGGGCTGCTTATATGTATGCTAATAGATGAGTGTTAGCCTTTAAAGACTTGACCAGCAGCCTTGAGTCATGAAAAAAACTTTTTTCCTGGCTGGTGGAATATTTCTGTGAAGGCATGAAACAGTTTTGCTATCTGCATTCGACCCTTTTGCCTTTCAGCAAAGGTGCAACACACATCAATGCATGTGATGTTAGAAAGCCTGGAAAGAAACAGCAGGAGCATGGACAGAGTATAAGCAGGAAGGTCTGGGAGAACTGGGTGTTTGACAGCGCAGACACAGAATTCCAGAGCCATGGTTCCTTCAAGGATATATTCTCTTTTTTTTCCCCCTGGTGACTGAGTTTGGTCCCATGGTTTTGGACATCTCCAGAATGGCTTGATGGGATTATAGGTGTTTATTCCTGGTTGCAAGTTGTTTATGATATATTTAATTGTTTTTGAAACCCATATTAAATAGCCCTGAGGGAGCTGTGTTCCTGCTGCGCCTCCATTGCATAATGAAGTACATCACGAATATTTACCGAGTGTCACAATATTCCAGACTTGGGCCTCTGTTTCTGGGGAGAATGAATCACTGCATTGCTGGTTCCCCGCCCTGCTCGCGTTTCCTAAAGGAGGCTTGGATTTTGGGGCAGATTATGGAGATGTGAAGTGAGAATCATCACAGCCTCGCTGGAGGAGCAGTTGACCAAGGCTGCAATTGAATCTTCTGTTTGAACTGTCCTTGTGGCATTAAGCAGAGAGCACAGAAAGGTTTAAACTTCTGCTTGGGTGGTAGAGGTTTTTAGCTGGTTCCTCCAAGAAAAACCTGTTATATGGTCATGTGGGAAATACCTTCTGAACCTACTGGCTGCTCTGATGGGAGAACAGACACCTCAAAGGGGTGGTGAAATCCTAGCAGGTCTTATGGCAGTCTGATGGGGTGTGGAGAAGGATGCCACAGTGCCACAACTGTAGCTAGGGATCAAGGGTACAAGAGAATAATTTCTTTTTCCT